>CAJNDV010013224.1:100199-117198 GCA_905221635.1 Symbiodinium sp. CCMP2456
TCGCCTGGCCTCGCCTGGCCTCGCCTCGCCTCGCCTCGCCTCGCCTCGCCTCGCCTCGCCTCGCCTCGCCTCGCCTCGCCTGGCCTTGCCTTGCCTTGCCTTACCTTACCTTACCTTACCTTACCTTACCTTACCTTACCTTACCTTACCTTACCTTACCTTACCTTACCTTACCTTACCTTACCTTACCTGCCTACCTACCTACCTACCTTCCTACCTACCTACCCCACCCACCTACCTACATAACTGACATACATGCATGCATGCATACCTCCACGTACGTACGTTCATGACACAGAAATGTATCGGTTGCTGCAATTCAACACAGCCATAGGATCTTGCAAGTCACTTTTTTGGCAGGGGGGCTGGGGGGGGTTGAGGCGGGGTGGTTTTTTTGCACGAATTGCACGAAGGTATGAGCAGCGAAGTCTTCACGACTTCCAAACACATTTACATGGACCCTGCCGTCAGGCAGCCCCGGATCTGCGGCGCGTGCTGAAGCGACGAGTCCCCTGTCGAGAAAGTGGTGCCGAGAGGCTTAGGAATCCAGCATCGGCTGCTAGAGTTATCATGTCATGGGAGACAGCCGCGGTCATCCTGGCAGAGATGTGGTTACTGGTGGCAGTTTCGCAACCCTTCCTGTACTCCGAGACAGCTGTGGAGACAGCCGGGAAGATTTTCATCCCTGATGAGCCTCTGATGTACAGCGCCGCAAATCGAGGTGCCCATTCCAGATCATTTGGCGGCGACTGAGCACCAATTAGATGCGCTTGTGACTTGTGGCCGTATGGCCCGTGATGTGGTTCACGTGATTCAGATTTGGAGGACTCACGTTGTCCTGGGCCTCAGTGCATGGACTCCGACCAACTTCATCAGCTGCCATGCCCCTAAGGTGGCAGACTCCAGATGTTTATTCTGTGCTTCGCGCCAGCTCCGCGCAGTCTTGTCCACCTTTGTATGCATTCGTTTGAAGTTTGCTTCCTGGCAGCTGATTGCAGGGATACATGGCCCGTTTCTGGTTTTGAGCCGATGCGTCAGCGACTGCCATCTGCCGGGGCTTAGGAAGTACCCGAGCCGTTGGAGAGGGCCGGCACAGCCGCCGTGGTGCAGCGCCGGGTGCAGAGCTCCTGGACTGTTAATTGCTGATTTGCGATTCCCTAGCCGAGCCGAGCCGAGCAGTTGGCATTTTATGACAAACAGTAGGGATCCTGCCGCAGCTACCGTGCGCGGGTACAGACGACAGCTACATGGAGAGATGTCGAGAAAATTCGAGAAAGGAATCCCACTTCGTGGCATGTCCAATTGGCAAAGACATAGAAGGCTTGAGCAGTAACACGGGCCAGCGTGCATTTCCGGTGCCGTTTCACAGAGTTTAGGTCGGGGCGACTTGGTGGTTCCAGTCCTCCTCTGTTTACCTGCCGAGGAGCCCGCATCAGAGTGCTGCAGGCCGCGTCGCGGCGGGCACAGGAAGAGTGCGGGTGGAGGGTGGCACAGCACTGCAGCCAGCAACCGCTTCGTGTGTCATGTGGCCTACCCCTCCGTCTATCTCTTGCCGTCGCATCTCCTCAGAACACACCCGTGTAGCATGGCTTCACCAGTGACGGTGTGACAGGGGTCTTGGATCCCCAGGCTTAGAAAATCTCGTGTCTTGAGCCGATGTCGAAGCGTCAAAGTAGTGTCAAAGTGTGCAGGCTCCTGTGAGCAGGCCTCTGCCGATATATTGTCGGTGCCCCTTGCGCGTCTCGGCCTGCAGACTTGTACTTGCGTGCTCCACGAGTTTACCACGAATGTTTTCCATGCAGCTTGTCGGTCGAACTTTTGGAAGGTGCGACACCCCTGGAGAAGGTGTCGCTCTTCCGGCTCCTGCAAAAGATGCCTTGCAGCAAAAAGCTATGTTTGTTCGTTCCATCAGCCGCTTGAACGTATGGCACAAAGTTCAGGCTTGCGCCCATGATCAAGTGGGACGAATGCGAACAGGCCGCAGAGTCCAATCTTCTGAGCCTTTTGTGTTGTGCGATTCTCGGAAGTGCCCCGCCTTCGGGCAGATTCAGTGCGTGTGCCACGCGGCGAACCTGGATTTCCTTGAGTTACCATTGCGAACCTGCACGACAAAGCTGCGTGGCTGCTGCTTGGCGTCAAATCACGAAGTTCAGAAGACTTGCAGAGTTTCGACGACCTTGCAGCAAATGTCCGGCGAAATGTCTGGCGCATGCAGGGCGAATGAGTCGATTTACTAGGCAAACAGGGTTCTCCCCACAGCATATCCAGGGCGTTGCTCGGAGATGCTCCCACACTGTGACCTCAGGCATGCCTTGGGTTTTGCTGGAAAGAGCCGAGCAGCTCCCCGATGCGACTCGACGTGTTCATGGCCCTCTGCAAGCCAGCTCTCGTGCTATCTGGGCAGGGCAGCAACCACCTGTAGCTTCTGGTATGAGGTTGTGGCTATAGAGATGAAACTGCAGCAGAACCTTGGATGCTTTTCAGGCAACCACCCGGCTTTGCGTTTCCGGGCGCACTGACACCCAGGATCTGTCAATTCCCGCCAGGGCTGACGCTCCCGAAAGTCACCAGAGTCAAAGTATTCTGCTGCCTCCTGGCTTGCGAGAAATATCGAGAACGATTCTGATGTCCCCTGTGATCGGTTATGTAAGACTCGGACTCCGCCCGTTAGTTTTCAAGAAGATTCAAGTCAGCTGCTCTGCGATCCAGGGGAGCCTGCAGCCGCGCTATCTGAAAACGCCTTTTGCGAGTGGCCTGGCTTTCGGCATGCAGCTCTCCAACCCTACCAATCAGAAATCCGACTATGGTTGCAACATGTTGCAACAGTTTGCCGTTCGCATCAAGGTAAACATGATTTCTGGGGACACCCCGCCCATTGTACTCGCACGTTCAACTAAGGATTTACAGACTTTTTCCAAACCTGGAGCAGCTACATCTGGATATGCTCCCAAGCCTGCTGCCTCCACTGTGCCTCTCGAAATTTGACACTTTGCCGCCAATGTCATGGTCATGTCAAATGCCACATTTGGAGAAGGCGAAGTTTGCTACGCGGTCCCTCCCCACTTGTCCAATGGTGGCTTTTTTTCTCAGAGCATTCCAGTGATGAGTTGTGCACCCTTTCAGCAAGGTGGCCCTGGCTGATTTTCGCATCAGCTTCCACGAAGTTCCAGGCCAGGCGGCACCATTTTCGTCTCCCTGAAGAAGTGATGCTGAGGCATCTTTTTGAGTGCCGGCCTGCCAGGCACGGCACATGGAGAAGGGGTGGAGGGTAGTTACTTTCTTGAGCCTCAGCTGCAGCATCTGCAGCCCGCTCGAACCAAGTGTTATGTGCTCGCCGGAGGGAACTGCTCAAGCGTTTGAGGGTCTGTGCAGCTGTCGCTGTCGCGGCCATGTGCGTGTTGAGGATCTGACGGCTTTTTTTGTTCCTGTACAGTCCTAATTTGTGTTGGGTTTCGCGAGTGCGCCGTCGGAGCCGAAGGCTCCTCAGCCCTGAGGCCGCCAACCTGCTGACGATGCCCTTCGCCGGCGAAGGCAGCGTCTCAGCTTGGCTCACAGAGCGCTGCCCAAAGTCACACAAGAAGCATGCTCGCGAGCATGTTCATTCTGCGCACAAACACTATGATGGGGAAGGAACAAAGAGGGAACCAACGAACGAGAAGACGTGCGTACCTGTGATCGGTTGCTAAGCCAAAGCCTTCGCTTTGCGCAGATCTCTGCAGGAGGCGTCTTCCAAAGGCTCGTTCGCCTCCAGATGGATGCTCTCGCCGGATTATCCGGAGGCAAAAGTGTGCTGGTTATCCGGTGTTCGCCTTCGCATGGCTCACATGCAGGGGGTTGGAGGTTGCCACTTTGAAGCGGCGTCCCTGCTTCGGGTTTGGAACCGAGCAGGTGCACTCCTGCACATGGCCACGGCCCTGCGCGGGGCACCCGCCTTGAGGCGCCTGGGTACGATCTCGGCACAGCGCCGTGGCCGGCATGGCTGTGAGATTGATGAGCACCAGCACATCGTGTGTTCGCACCACAACTTGCACAGCATCAGCTGACGATATTGGGTTGGAGCACGTTGCAAGACGACACACCGGGTTCAAGGTAAAACTTCTGAGTCTACGAAAGAGAGAGGTGCAGAGATGTGCCCACCTGGCTCCCTCCTCCAGGAAACAGATCGCACCCTTAGCCCTAGCACATCGAACCAGCTAGAGGTCTGACTTTTGCTGATAAATGGACATGTCATGGCAGGACCCTTGTAGCGACATGTAGCGACCTCACCGACTGCAGGGGTCCACGAGAGCGAGAGTGCCAGGGTGCAGCGAGCGTTGGTAAGCACAGGAGTGTCGTCATCGTTGCGAAGAGAAGTGTGCGCAGGGATACGCCGCACATTGTAGCATAGTTCCTCAACAGGGAGAGGAAGCTGTCAACAGGCGTTCGCATTGAGTGATTCGTCCTGATGTTTCAGCTTTCCGGTGCCAATCATGCAATGAGGATGCTTCGTTTGCTGGATCCAGCCGCTCGACGGCGGCAAGGAAGGCACAGTGAGATTAAAGGACAGCTTGGAAGTGTACACGCAAGTGCAGCAGGTGAGAAACCCTCGCTTGCATTTGCTTAGAACTGCTTTTGCAGCAAAGGCGAGCGAAGCTTTTCAGCTGGAGGAGGTGGTAATCGCCATGGGCCTGGAGGATGCTCCCGACTCCTCGGGTGGCGATCGGGGTGCATTCCAACTGCAACTGGGAAGGATTCCCTCGGCCTCTTTACCTTCATGCTGCCACTGACACAGTTGGAGAAGAGATGCAGTATCCGGAGGCCTTGAGCGGAAGCTCACAGGGATTCGCTTCTTGCTTGAAGTCGCCAGGTTGGGCATACACTTGCAAGCTCCGGATGCCCTGATCAAGCCACCAGAGGCATGTCTTTGCCTGCGTGCTTCGTCGACGGCTTTGATTCCTGCCTTGTTTCTGGAAGCATAATCCTGGGGCCAGGAAGTTGAGAACTTCCTGTGCGCTGGCTTCTACAGCTTGGCCAAGGAATGCACATGGTTGTCATGCATTCTCATTAAGCCGCTTGTCACGAAACATTCGAGAAGACAGGACTGTCTCGCACCGGGTGCATTCCTGAACTTCTCGCAAAGCCAGGACCGTGTTTTGTCCCTCTGGCCTCTCGACAGGGTTTCTTCAGACATGATGTAAATCTGACACAGCCGCAGGTCGATCCCGCCCACAATTCCTAGATTTTTCCATTCCCGCAAAGCGAGGGCGAAAGCCTGTGGTCTAACCACTCAAAGCCTAGTCCGCATGCAAAGGTAAGGTCGACCCCGCGGAAAGCACGGCGAGGTTCTAACAGATACGTGAACCCGACCTCTCGTGCTCCAAGCTCCACCCTCAGCAGGAGCAGCTTGTCGAGACGGTTGCATCGCTGCATTGGCTGGTTCCAACACTGCCGCACCCATGATCTAACTTTCAGTTGTGCAATTATGTGCAGTCATGATTAATTGTTGTGGACATGGCTGCATCGAGCACTCCGGACAAATGCGTGTCGCGTTGGACCAGCTCCGCTTAGAGCCGATAGAATGAGGTTCAACCAGCATGGCGGAATTGTCGATGGTAGCTGGTAGCCACTCCCGACAAACGACACTTGCCAGATGCAGGTTATTTTCCAGCTTCCGTACCTGGACCAGCACTTTTTCGGCAAACTTCCTGCAATTCATCACCGTACGTGGTCCTTCCCCATAGCTCGAAGATGGCCGAGTCTCAAGATGCCTATTTGAGCGTGCAGTCAGCCATAAGTCCCAAGTCATCAGGGCAAGCTCAAGGCTGGGCAGCTTCGCTTCCATGTATCCTTCACTCCCGTTGCCAGATCCCGTGCCTCTCCGTCACAGCACATCCTTAAGGTCTGGACATGGCCAACTACGGTCCAGATAAGGTGGCAGGCACTACCCCATTGGATCAGCCGCTGGGACTGGAATTGCAGCGCAGCTTTCTGCGACAGAACGTGGTTTTGCACCGAGGCCAATGAGAAGGACGGAGGCGCAACCGATGGTTTTGACCAACTTGACACCGACAAAAGACTTGAGAGCCTGAGCATCTTCGAACGTCTTCAGCTGTTTGAGCCAATAACAGCCACTGCAGTGCTATCAGTATTTACCAGTTTGGCGGCCTACAGCTGCAGGCCCTGGCAGAACTGCGGCCGATGGGCACGCTCATCTCGGGCCCGCTCCGTCGGAAGCATTTAAGTGCTTGTCGGAATTAAGGCTTTGGTCACAGCAGTTCTGGTCAAAGAATGCTTCTCTTGCATGGGGTTTGGGGGGTGAAGGCTTTTTCTGCATTCTGCCTGAACAATTTTGCAATCTCGACCGAGTTGCGGATGTGGCATTTCGGATCCTGGAGGAGTCCATGTGGTTCATGCCTCGCGTTCCTTTCAATTTCAGCCTCGCGGCCCTCATCCCCAATTTCTGCTCCCGCCATCGTAGAATCTGCATGCAATACCAATCCGTCCTGAACCATGGCATCCCTTGCTGCGCTCTCAGTGCAGCTGGCCGGCCACTGGGAAGAGCCGACGCCGCAGTACGGCTTCCTCAGCTCGAGCCAAAGGGGTACAGTCGACTTGCCGTGCACACCTGGGCCTGCCTATTACGGAAGGAGGGAGAGGGAGCCCGCTTACCGCGTGGCTCTCGGTGATGCCAGCTTCAGGTCGGGTCTGAGTCGCTTGGAGGGATTGAAAACCACAGCCGAAGGACCGGGCCCAGGAAGTTACGACACACCGCGACCGCAACGGCGCTCCTTGCCGTTGAGGTCGGCTGCTCGAACGAGGTCTCTTCGAGAACGCACGAATCGCAAAGAGGAGACAGCCCTGGCCGCAGCCGACCTTTGTGCTTGCGGACGCAAGGCTGGGCAGGGCCATGGCGCCATCACAGCCAGCCTGGCCGTACCGAAAAGCTCTGGCAAGCACGTGGTGCCACGAAAACGAATGAAGAACCTCCTTGGCAATGAAACAGTGGCCTTCCGAGACAAGGCGGACGAAGTCTTTATGTGGATCGGCAGCGACTCACAAGAAGTACCTTCACCAAGGCGTCGTCTTCCGGGCAAAGTATCCGGACGCACCTCTGCTTTCGCTTCAGGCACAGAGCGCCAGACCTCGCCAAGGGAACGACAGGGCACGCCAAGTCCAGGTGACTATGCAACAGTGGGTTTTGCGGAGAAGCTCGCAGCACGTCTCTGCGGACCCGGGTCGAAAGTTCCCTTCGACAGCTCGCAGGACTCTGGGCGAGGCCTTCGAGGCTCTCAGCACATCGCTCGGAAGAGTGCATCGCCCGGCCCGGGGAGCTATGAGTCAAACCTGCAGAACTCCACGTCCATTCGATCTCCATCGCCCGAGTTCTACCGTGCGAAGCGCTTTGGAGAGCGGGTGTCTTGCAGCACACCCGGGCCTGGCGATTACGATGAGGCAGCACATGCTGCCTGGCTGGATGAGGTGGCAACGCAGGCGCCTCTCTCAGTCGGCTCCACACCTCCTCCCTTCGGAAGTCGCCAAGAGCGTTTCTGTGCTATCTCTACAACGCCCGATGCACCCAGAGAGGTGGAGGTAATCCCTCCCGACCCACTTCGGCGGCTCGATATTATGACCAGGAGAGCACTTCGCCGGGCATATGAGGGAGTGGCGCGACGAGGTTCTCCCTCTCCTTGTGACTACGATCCTGTGATGCCATGGGAGTTGCCCATGTGGCGCATCCAACCTTACGACGAGGTCTTTGGCAGCACCGAGTCAAGGTGGCAAAGGAAGTCTGCTCCGAGCAGTCCAAGCCCGGGGCCGGGGTTCTACTCGCCGGCACCCTCCAGCCCGACACCGCCAGTCCATGACTTTGGCTTGCCAGTCGCCAGGTTTCTTGATTCTCCTTGCGAGATGATTAGGGAAGAGGCTTCTGATGATGCACCGGACTTCCTCGTGGAAGGAGCCAGCCCGCGACGAAGGCTGCGGGATGTTTTGAGACATCTCTAACTTGAGTGTTTGAGGCTAAAAGGCCTATACAGCCTTTAAAGGCCTTGGCCTGGGACCCTGGCGCATCGGGCTTCTGGGGACATTGAGGGTCGCGTAACGGCCGAAGATAGGAACTGGGAATCACCTGCAAAAATCGCACTGGGCTGAACCCGAAAACCCGAAACGCTCTGATTCCGACTGCCTGGCCTTTTGTGCACCCAGCAGCCTCAATACGAGGGGCTGGGTCAGGGGCTGAAGTGCTGGCAAAAATGATGTGCACTCTCTGGTCGCGCAGGCTTTTTGGAATGGGTGTAGATGACGACGTTGTTGCAGAGACTGTGATGAGACAGAGGCTTGTCATTGCGCCCCTTGCCCGGTGGAGCCCGAGCGTAAGAGTAGACATGCTGCCAGCACGCCACCTGAAGTTCCTTCAGTTTTCCCTTGTCTTTCTGGAGAACTCTGTCTGCGAATCAAGACGAGCAGTTACAGCTTGACTGCATTCTCATTTCTCATGCATAGTCTGCAATCCACAGTATTCCGCTGGACTGACGTTTGTGGCCATCACCCCGTTAAAGACCGGGTGGCTGTAGCATCACAGCCAGTTCGGCTCAAGGATAAAAGATAAACTCAACTGAGTTAACTGCTTAGCTCACGGGAGATGCTGCTCAAGCAGCCTCTGATTTCTTTTTGTGCTTTGCTTCCTGAGATGGACCAAGGCTGCGCCCCGTCTCTGTGGCTACTTGGCGAGGGCATACAAGGGCCTCGGTGCACACATTGACTCTGGTACGTTGTGCAAGCGATGCCATTTGTATTCTTCTATTCCATCCAGGGTCCTCAGTGCTGCATCCAGTGATCGTCTTGTCAATAAAATATGAACGCACGAAATGGCATGGCAAGGAAACTTCAGCGACGCGAACGGTGACTTTGCCCTGGCTTCGCGTCTGCATGTCAATGATCAGAGCTCGCCATGGTCGGTTGATGCTTTGTGCTGCCGCAGCTCTCTGCACGCTACCAAGTCGTTGTTGTGTAGACCGGCGGACAATGGAGGCGGATGATTTACTGTGACCAGGCATATGTACCAGTCCCCGGGCTTCACCATGAAGATGACTCTTGGCATCCCTCGGGTGAACTTCGGGAGAGTGCTTGCCGGATTAGTGCTTCCACGCCAGGGCAATATCTAGGAATAGGAATCCTTCAGGCAGTGGTTTTGCTTAATGATAATGACTTGCTCGACACGAGATCAGAAGCATGAACATCTGCTAATTAATTGCCTGCTCCTGTGTTGAACCCAAGGCTACACGTGGTTGAAGGCTTGTCGAACTGGAGACGTGAGATGGGTTTTCATACGTTCTGACAGCCAGCCCTTCGCACATTTTCCGATGCGTTTCTCCGGCTTGGGTATGCACGTGGTTAAGGCGGCTGTGTTGTTTGAGAGTGTGAACAGGGCTAGTCAATGCAGCTACCCTACCCTGCCCAAGCCGTCTCTGGTTGTTTGCATCGTTTGCCAGGTTGCTCATGTGGTTTCAGGCTTGTTAGCCGTCGCGAGGCCTTTCAAGACGAAGGGCCACTCAATGGAAAGTGGGTCCAGGGGAGAGAGCGGCGTCTCCCGAATGCCCAACAGTTTAGTTTCGTCAGCATGCGACACGGTGCCACCGAGCACGCAGAGTGCATGCAGTCGATCTGGTGTTTGCTGAAGCCACCAACCAGTGACTGCTCCGAAGGGGCAGTTTTTCAGGGCGGTGGCTCTGCGCACGCCGACGTGTGCCTTTTGCTGCCGCTGGTGCTGTCTTCCGGCATCTGCACTAGAAAGCATGCAAGCGGGTTAACCCTTCCCATGCGTGAACCATGCTCAGTTCAAGGCGCTAGACGGGTTTACAGCACGGGTACTGTTTTCCAGGAAGCATGTCCATTCGTGTGGAACTGCATAGTGTAGCTGCCGGCTAAGCCCAGCATAGATATGCGGACTCGCCGGGCAAGGGGCAAGGAGGCAAATGGCAAACTGCCATGCAAAGCCATGGCAGGTATGGACCTGTGCGATGTTCATGTGCTTCTGGTCTACCCTTTCCATGTCAAGGCCTGCACACCAAAGGCCAACTTGGCAAGTCTTGGACTGCTTGTAAATGATGCAAGGGATGGTTGACCCTGTTGAGGTCGTCCTTTGGCTGACGGTGCCTCAGTGAGCAGCAGCATGTGTACATGCACAAATGCATTTACACAGAGGCAGGAGCTTGCCCGGTTACGAAGCACTCTTGTCCTAGCCACCAGGCTTTCATTTAGCTTTCTCCCCGTGCAGGCAGCACAACTTTATGCAGATTGGAAGATCAATTCTCGGATACAGTTGGGGCAACTCTTGCTGGTAGGTTTAGTGTGCATGTTGCTGAGGCGAAATATGTCTCAGGGAATACAGCAGATACAGCAGCCACAGGTTGCAGACAAAGCCGGGGCCGCCGTGCATGTTCAAACGCCCAAAACCTGGTTTCACATGCACGCTGAAAGCATCGTGTCATGTTTTGTCCATCCACGGTTCCAACCGCCCTTTGTAAATTGATTGGATTGTTGGCAAACTCTCGCGCTGGTCTGGCATTCAACAGAAGGGAAGTGAAAGTGATCTGCAGACATCTCGTAAACTATTTATCTGCTGCTGTGCCTAGCATCATGCATCTTTGTGATAATAGTCGACTGACACCACCTGTCTGCTGTCGGCAGGCCGCAATGCGACGTGCTATCTGTATAGATGCGAACAGCTTTGCTTTTCGCGATTCTGTCGCAATGTTCCGGTCGTCCTAAAGCACTTGTTGGGAAGCAGGGACTGTGCAGCCGAGTGCCAGGGCAAGCTCTCATCCCAAGAGGCCCTTGCCTTGCTGGGCAGCATTCAGCCGTCTTTGTCCAGAGATCATTGGTCTTAGGTGCCGTATCTGGAGGCAGAACGTCTGGCAAAGCCGCAAAATGGGGCACCAGCTCAAAAGTAAACTGGAGCTGTGGCGCTGCGTCATGCGATTGCCAGTGCTGAGTAATGCGTTTGTTTAAGATGGATCTGGTTTGCACAAGTCTTGAAGGGGCTTTGCCGAACTCATGACGTGCTCTCACCTACTTCTGGCTCAAGGCTTCAAGGTGGCGTCGTGGAAAGGACGGAACTCAATTTCCGAACGCATAGGCGGCAGCATAGTCTGGCTTCATCGATGCGCAGCAGCACGTAAGAGACGGAGGTCTTTGGCCCCACGTGAAAAAGCATCATCCATCATCAGAGATCTTGCTTCAACAGCAGTGATTTCTGGCGAGTTCTCCCTTCGACCGATGGCAAGGGTGACCTCGCGGCGCCAGAATTCTACGCGCAGCCTGAGTGTCGCTCGGATGTATTCAGCAGTGATTTCTTATTTCTCTTGGCTGTCATGGTCTGGACGCATCTTTTTAGCAAACTATGGCCTCGCCCCTGTCCTTCCAAGGAGTCTACCAATCTCCCGAAACACTCTCGGAAGTTGTTTGACCGATCTTTTCCGTGTGCTTGGGATGGTGCTCGGCGTCCAGGGTGTGCTGAGGAGTGCTCTTGTGGCTGGACAGAGCGGTGCCATCCGAGCTTTGTGTTTGTCCCAGACAACACTACCAGTGGTAGACACGGGCAATTGGTGGATGTCGGCGCATGCGGCATGGACTTTCGAGTTCCAGTGCTGGTGTCGCTGCTGTTGCCAGTCCTTCTTCTAACCTGCCTGATCTCCGTGCGCCGAATCATGACGGATGCCGTCTTCTCCGAGCTGAAGCTCTTTGATCGGGAAAGCCGTCGGATGGATGATCTCTGCAACAAAAAGTTCTTTAAGTTCTTTGGCAAGTGAAATCGGCAGGATTTTGTTGATCTGCTACATGTGACATGTAGTGAAATGGTTTAGTTTCGTATTTTTCGGATGTATTTTGCCCCTCGTTTACGATTCCAAGGGGGCAAGAGGTGGCAGGCTTAGCCAGGACTCTGAGGACTGGCTGGGTCAAATTGTCTAGGCTGCATGCAGGTGACAGCTGATGATGTACTTTTTTCCATTGTGACAAAAGCAGCCCCGTGGAGCTCGCGGGAGTTGTCGTTTACCAATTCGCCTGCCGTAGTAGCCGTAGTAGGCCTCAGGAGAAGCATGCATTGCGGCCCTTACTGTATGTCGAGTTTCTGAGCAATAATTACATTATTTAAGGCCGGGGGAAAATTTGGGGGGCCTCCCCGACCCGCACATCTTGCAAGGATTGGGTTTACCGGCTTTGACAAAGTTCGCCGACTCCCTAAGCTTCGTCGCCCCCGTCTCAATCCTGTGACTGTGCTGTGTCAGGAGGAAGGGCGAGGAGACTCAATGAAGCCAGGTCTGAGTTGCGAATCAGCCACAGGTCCCTGGCCCTAGCCGTAGCCTGACAGTCTTCCGGACGGATTTCCCCACACGGGGTTTTCATGCCGGGACAGCGAGGTCGTGTGCAACTTTCCCATCTGATTGGGGACAAAAAGCACAGGGGCTGCGGCCCGCTGGCCAGATGCCGACGTTTCAGCGACCATGGCAGCTAGCAACGAGCGGCTCACAGTCCTAAAGTAGCCGGGGCCGAAGGTCAAAGAGCACAGGTGAACTCTTCCGGGCACAATCCCACAACACTCAATGAGAAGCAGCATAATGTAAATCACGAAAGGCAAGCAGATCCTGAGCATCGTCGCCTTTGAGCATCATGAAACGCTGCGGAGCAAACGGCATTGAGGCGCAGCGCAGCAGCATCTTCCTTTCAATGCCGTATGTTGTTTCTAGATCCACAAGGATAGCCGCTCGAAAGGCATCACCGTTTGCTGTGTGCATCTTGCAAGTTCGAAGCTTCTGGCTCATTTGTATCTTTGTCTGCTGCGCTCTTCAGTTGTTCGGTGTACCTTCGTCCTGTTGGGAAAAATATATCACCCTGCCAGGCAGCTTGCCTTGACATGTTGTGCCGGCCTCTGTGCAGAGTTCCAGTTGGACAGTTGTGTAATCTACAGTTGATGCGTCCGTCCCTCAAGTGGTGAGAGCAGTCCAAGAGCTTCTGAGGAGATGCGTCGGACGCCAGGATGGGTTTTCCTTCTGCAGGCAGGAGCTCGCATGTTTTTGAAAGCCAGATCGCCACAGCTTCGGGAGTTGAAGCCCTATCTACCTTCACTTTCGCACTTTCCAGAACTAGCATGACTGATCTCTTGACTGGAGCGGCTTTTGCTTCTCATCTTTTTCGCTTGGGAAGCTGCCGGCGCAGCACTGCTTGACGGCCCTGGCCAGTTGCTGCCCACAGGTGCTTCGTACCACCAGCCAGCAGGCATGGATGTGCTTGAGGGACATCGAGGATCGTTGGAAATGCTTTTGGCTGTTCAGGAACTAGGTTGACTGTACATTGTACGTCACATCAATGGCTGAACGAGAATTGCTTTGTTTCTTTTGTCCGCCTGGCCAGTTCAGTCTGACAGTGTCCGGGCGCTTGGTTGCGGGCGGAACCGGCGGAAGTACTTGCCTGGGGCCCAAGAACCCCATGTCTCACAAGAAGTCCATGCAGGTTTCCGACAGCCAGAGGCCTTCGATTCTCCCCCTCTGCTGAGGCACGACTTCGGGGAGCAACGCTGACCATCTCAGTGAGCCAGCTGCCTCCTCGGAGTGAGTCGCACGCAGAGCTTTGGGCGAGTTCAGGCATAGATCGCATGTCTGCAAGTCGTCTGCAAGTCGTCTGCAGTTTCTTGACGGACTGCGCTGAGCAAGCACCAAAGCAACGTCCGGTGAGGGAGGCAACAAGAAGCGAGGCTTAGGCCCAAGTTCGATGGGTCTCGAGGCAAAGAGAAGACACTTGCAGCGGCACACTCGTGTGCAAACTGGAAGTCGTGAAGCAACCGAACTATGTGCGTGCATAAAGAAAAGGAATAGGTGTGTCTTGTCACAAAGGATCGATTGTAGCCATTTGGCCAGCGAGGAACGGCTTCAGTTACTGATCGACTACTCCGTTACCTAGACGCGTGGACAGCAACACGACACACCATGATGTGGTCAACAGGCATCTACCACCCAAAACCACGTAGACAGCACGCAGCGTCGGCTTCAAAGGGCCACCTGCCCTGCCATGGGTGATGGTTGCATGCAGGGAAGGCAGACCTAGAGAACTTCAGATACATGCAAAGCACACAAACACAAAGAAGTTATGCTGAGACTCCAGCTATGCTCAAACAGTTGCTGCTCGCCCTGGCACCAGCGAGCACGGCAAAAGGCAAGACTGATAGAATCCAAGCTTCAGCTCATTTCCCAGGCTTCCAACTGTGATGTGTCTTGCTGTGCCGCTTCGTGCAAAGTTGAAGAGCAGACAACAGGTAAGCTCTGCCAAAGGCAGGCTGTGCGAACTTCAGGCTTGTACACAAATCAGCGCAGCCAAATCTCATGCAAGGTTCACACTTCTTTCCAGTAGTCATCGAGAGGCCTCGCATCCTCGGCACTCTGTCTTGCAGGGCCGGCACACCGGCTACCGCCGCAGGCCCTTGTTGCTTTGGATTGCAGTCTGGCGTCCCCTCTTTCCCCTTTGCGTGCGCAGAGGGATTGAGCTGCAGATGCTGAATGCTGCCCTGTGCACAGCAGGTGGCATTGGAGCAAGCTGCCAAAGCTGCAGAAGTCTTGGAGGCAGGGTGCCATGCAGACATCGGCGAACGCCGAACGAGCAGTGTGGGTTGGTATGCTACCCATTGCTACCCGCTTCAGGCAGACGCATTCGCGCTGCTGGCCAGGAAGGTGGGGTCTGAGGGGAGCACTCCGGCGCATGACGTGGGTTGTTTCCCGCTTTGCGCCTGGTCTCTTGAGGCAGAAAAAATGCCCAAAGAGGTGGCCGGCCTTGACACAACGTGGTTCAAGGGCGTCTCCTACGAGGCGTGCGATGCCTGGTGAACCAGTGGTTTCAAGCAGCTAAGTTCCCTTCTGACAGGTGGACGGCCGCGGCCGGTCCGGTCTGCTTGAGGACGGGTGACAAGTGCTGGCGGGGTAGGTCGGGCAGGTTTCAGCTAGGGACGGAAGCTTCGAATCGGATGTAATTGGGCCAGCGTAGACTACGTGCACATGTGCTGTTTTGCAACTGGCTGCTTATTAGACGATGAGTTTGGCCACTGCGTGCATCGCACCATTGAGGACCTCCGACACTACTCGTTCAGCAGAAACGGCTCTCACATTCTGGAGGCCAGCTCAAGGTTCAATGGTGTCGCTCGTGCTGCTGCCGTTGTGAGGATAACACACCGGCTAGCCCACCAAAGTCCACGCTGCACGAAGCAAGCCTGCACAACCTACACCCACGGAGATCAACACATATCATTTTATCAGAGTCGACACCATGTCATAGCCTGAAGACCCAGACGTCAACGTGAATAAGACCGACTGAGCGAGCTTTTTTTGCCATGCGCGTCTAGTACAAAGTACAAAGTACAAAGCACAGTCAGTGTACAATCCAATGCAAACCCCGTGCCCAGAGGCAATTTCTCTGTGAGTCTGGGTAGGCCTATCGGCAAATCTCTGGCAACTTTTTGGGCCCGCTGACGGTCGCGGAGGGCAGAACCTGGGAGCCAAGGTTTGGCTGAAGGGCACGAGAACACATGCGAATTCTGCAAATGATTTACAGGTTATAAGACAGTACAAGGTGTTGTAGGAGTGGCCTTCTTTGCGCATCCTGCCCTCCACTGATTCAGGAAATGCTTTCCACATTCGAACCTTGTTCCACTGCTGGGAGCAGATTACCGCCGCTGAAGCAGAACACGGCCAGCGAGTCTCGCCAAGAAGGTCTTGGCAGTTTTTGAGTTTTCAGAGGGATCTCAGCTTGAGCTGCAGACGACGCTGGGTTGTGAGGCTACAAGTACTGGATATTTGCACGCTTGGATTGGCTGTGGCTTGCACTGCCACCCGCTTTATCCACTTTCCAACGAGCTGATCCAGCTGCTGTTTGGATTCCGGACGGGCAGGACTTGGCGTGCCTTAAATGCGCATTTGCCAATGCGAGTCTCAGTCTTAAATCATGTCCGGGCTTAGATGTTCGGGTGAGGACTGGGATGGCATCAATGACCGCTTTGCCGTGGTACCACGGAGGTATGCAAAGCCATACTTTGGCAGGTGGCCTTGGCTAGTGAACGGCAGTCTGCTTCCGATGATGCTTCGGGCCGCCACACGCAGTCGCTCTGAACTGTCCCCTGACCTCTATCGTGGCCCAGAGTGGTCTCTGCTTGCTGCGCTGCACTGGTATCGGGTTCCAGTCCGACGCTTTGGGTCCACAGGAGCGGTGCTTTGCCTGGGTGGCCGTCGTGCAAAGTACGGGCGCTGCACGCGGCGAAAGAGACCGAGCGATTTGTCATATAAGTACAGCGGCGAGGTCAGTGAATCGTCTGCAGCTTGCCTACAAGTTTTTTGACGGTTTTTGGGGCTCCCATAGACATCCCGGGTAAAGCTGCATCATCTGAGCTTTGTGCAGTTTGCGAGTAGCGAACCCTTCAGCCGGCTCAAGCGACTTGGCCTTCGAGTTCAGGGCTTTAGTTTACAGCCAGGCTGCAGTCGCACTGTCGGGTTGAGGAGTACTGGAGTAGGTGCAAAATGTGGGGCTTATCTCGGGATGGGAGACTAGGGGAGTCCTCAAGCGGTCAGCTAGCGCTTACGGCTGAGGGTTGATTGGCGTAAGCTTGTGCTTTATCAGTTTGGCTCCCCCTACGCTCCTTGGGATGTGTGTTTGAGGGTTCGACGTGCTTGCAGCAACAACTTTTGTGGCGACATCTTTTCTTTCATTGTGGCCCGGTATAAGTCTCGTTGAGGCACTTGCCGCTCCAGCCGTCGCAGGGATTGGGATGACTTGTGCTCTTGACAGAGTGGTGACGGAGCTAGGCATGAACGGCAAGGTCAAGTGTCAAAGCGACTCTCATCCCCGCAGCCTCATGGGCACATGTTTGCCTCCATCCAGAAGTCGAGATTTTGGAATCCCCCTGGTGGAAGTTGACGTTCAAGTAAAACGGAATTCATGGCTACGGCTCAAGCCATTTTGGCTCAAGGCCGTGTCGGCTCAAAGG
>CAJNDV010013224.1:117298-130364 GCA_905221635.1 Symbiodinium sp. CCMP2456
GATGATTGCTACCGGTGAGAACACTGGGAGAGTGGGAAGTCCTGAGATCGCGAGTGGATGGCTTGCTGCTAGGACTGCTGAGTTTGGAAGGATGGCAGTGCACCTTTTGGAGTGAGTGAGTGCGTGCTGTGAGTGCGGGCGTCGAGTGCTTTCTGGGTGGATTAGGGATGCGCTATATAGGATTGTCCTCCTGTTCCTGCGCTTCTGCGTGGGAGTGGGTTCGAGGCCAATGTGCTTTTGGGAACTCTTAGTGCTTGAGCCAATGAGCTTTGGCTGGTGACCGTATTGTGTACTGAAGCCTCGCCTGCTTTGTCGAGTGTGAGTGCTAAAAAAAACGGAATTCAGCAATGTAGTTCAAGAGTGAAGGACGATTTTACGATGCAGAATTGGAGAAGCAATTCACAAAGCTAAGACATGCTGTGAATCAGCAGAGAGAAGGCTTGGTTGGAAAGCCCACTTAAGGATGACTGTAAGCGCTCGGAGCCCAAGGCAAATGTTCTCCTGTTGCGAGACAGCTGGACCTGCGGCGCAGTGTTTTGGACATGTCTACAGTGTACGGGTGCTGCTTAATGCTGCAGCGGCCTCACAAGCATGCTGTGATGCCGAAGGGCATGTAGCGACTGTCTGGTCGGGAGCCTTAGGTTCCACCGCTCTAGCGCCGAGGATCCTTGATTGCTCGATGGGTTTCTCTCGCAAGGACCTGGCGCTTTTTGGCCTCACCACGCCTTGAGCCGCCCTGCTTCGACAAGGCCGAAATGATTTGGAGAGGAATTCGTTCTTTGCTCTTCAACGCTCAAGGGCATAGTGATCCATGGTTCACACAGCCTGCAGCAACAAGTTTCACATGAAAGCGGGCTCCTCTTGCCATGATCAGGACGGGGACGAAAAGTGGTGCTGCAGCACTCAGCATGGAGTTGCAGGCCAGTGCCAGCTTTCCTTTTTCAGGCATGGGTCCATCCATTCTCTTTGCCCCGCCCTGCTGCACAGAATAAACGACCGGCTTCAACTCCAAAAAGCGGCATTGTCAGTTTCAATCCGAGCTCCCGACGTGAGGGGTGGTGAGAAGTTGGAGCCTTGTGGTTGCATAGAATAGCAGCTGCGAGCAATTTCTCGAGAACATGTCGTGTGTGCAGGTAACGCCAAATGCTGGACCGACGCGTGACGGCTGCAAGCAGATTCCCCATGCCACCGACAACCATCAACTGTTGCAGTACCAGTTCGAAGCCTTTTCATAAACTTGTGCTCCCGTTTGACCGAGACTCTACGTACAGCAATAGTGCATGCCATTCCCCGATCCGAGGTCTACAACTACGCGCGCTGCTGCCTAGATCGACCTGCCGGGCTGTTTGCAGCTCTGCACTTTTATCCTTTTAAGCCGTCGTGCCCACACCTAGCCACGAGAGCCCCGCAGAAGCCCAGTTGTGTGCAGGTGCTACCCAGTCCACAGGCTGCCGAGGCGTCTCGGTTGCGGATTCCCCGTCAGTGGTCGGTAGACTCCATGCCACCATTCTCCAGCAGAAGGGTCCAATCAAAAGTGCGGACACAGAGAGAGTCGACCGATCCAGAGAACAAAAGCCAGCTGCGCCGAGGCCCTTCTGACCTCCGGCCAGTATCCATTTTGTTGGAACATCGTCGAAGCTGTGCAGCGATGCCTTGGACGGGAGGATCTGGAGCTTCTTGCGAACACCAGCGCGAGATGAAAAGGTCAACCAGCCGTCGGTTTGCCAATGTTTGCTCGGTCAACCTGGCCTTTTACACGTGCACGACATCGACATGCCTGTTATTGTTGTTTTTGTGCAAAAAAAGACGAGTTATGGGTCATGCGCCACTGTGGTCGTTTGCAATGTCCACCAAGTAGGTTTTGAAAGTTAGAGCTGAGACAGACGCAGCATCCCCCCTGGCCCCGCAAGAGCTTTGCAGAAGTTGATCGGCTCCATGCAACACTTCGGGCAATTGATTGCTTTTCCCTTGACTGGCAATGCTGACAGTTGCTCTTGTACCTTTTTGTGTTGGGCTTAGTGCTGGGATATATTGTACAGCTCTACAAAGGGGAGGTCCGCATTGCCAGAGACCGGCGGACCGCCGAAGCGAAGTGATACTTACAATGCAAGAGGACCTACAAGTAGCGTACATGTGTAACCATGGCTGTCAACAGGACTTCTCCTGCAGCTGCATAAGATGTGGAGCAGTTCACGCTTTAGCATGCAGATATGGCTAGGCCAAGTGTGTTCGAAGTGACAGTGAGGTCGATGTTGTGAGCCCGGCCAGTTAGTTCGGACAGAAAGGAGAGAAAGATTTGGACCGAGGGCTAGCCATGCTGGTGAGCTGTGCCAGGCCAGCGGCCCAGGTGGCGACATCTATGTCCTCGACAAGGCCCACGACTCGCCGTGGGCAGTCATTTGCGGGCATGGGTCGTTTGCAACCTCAGTGCGGCAGCGGCGTCAAAGCGTACAAGCCACGTCGTTCGATGCAAGGCGTGCTCTCGAGCGGGAGCCTCTGGGGCCAGTGTCGACAAGTGTGTTCTAGAGTCCAGAGGGATGCCGTGCATTCCTTCGGCCATTTTGTGCCAAGGTCACGTTGGCCACCGTGACGGGTGGAACCTCAGGCGGTGGCGTGGTTGTCGCAGCGTCCTGAGTGCATGACCGTGACCGTTTGCGTGGTGGTTTGGCGATGGCATCGTAGAGCCGGGGATAGAAGCAGGGGGGCCTTAACGCTCGAACGTGTTTAATCCATACTTGATGCAGAACTTGTGGCGCTGAGGCTGGCGGTTCCCAGGGCTCTTTCCTTTCGAATCTCTTCTTTCCGGAGGCCTGTCATCAGAAAATCTGTGGCCTGACTTTGCTACAGGAAGCTACCAGAAACCATGCCTTTCTGCAACAGGCATTGGCGTTCGATGATGCATCTGGTCTCCGCGGCTCCTTTATACTTTTCCACCGATTTCTACCAGCATAAGTCCAGCTCTTGTGGGCTTCAATGCGGCAGACCGCGTGCATCACGAGCCGCCGGTTATCACGCTGGGTAGCTCTGCAGTGCGCAGCCTGTCTCATGAAAGGTCTTCTGCGTAGGTGTAGTGTGTCGTGCCAGCGCCGTGACAACTGCCGCTTGAAGCGATCAGTGGTGGGACGTCTGCCTTTGCCAGGGCAGCTGTACATTGCCGACACCCAGAATCACCGGGCCGCGATGCAAGTGTCTGATGTGCTGAGACGTCCCTCGGGCGCTTTCTCGGACTGTCAACACACCCCCATGGGATGGACACCTCGAGTGTGCAAACAACACCGAGGTGCTTCGCTGGATTCCCAGTGGGGCTTCCGGAACGGCCGTGGCAGGTGTCCCGGAAGCCCAGGGTGCATGCATTTCGTACATGTCTTAAGTCAAACATGTTGTAGATGTAGGCAAAGTCGCCGGCCAGTCCCTGAACTTGAGGTCGATGGTGGCCCGGGCACAGATGCAGGCTACATTGGCTCGCTGCTCTGTTGGTGTTGCTTTGATCCACGTGCATCGAGTTGTCTCTAGCCGTTTCGCCTAAACCTGACACATCCTCGCACATCCGCAGAAAGCAGTGGACAGGAAAGCTGAACTTTCCTTCTGGAGTGACCCTGACAAGCAGCGGGTGGCCAAGCAGGGCTTGAGAGGCTCGTCCATTACCATTCGGATTCTGCAAGTTTCCACGTGGTACTTGCTTTTCTGCGTGGTGCAGGCAGGGATGGAGCTCGTGCAAACACTGCCGCAGGTTGTCGTTGTTTGAAGCTACTCTGGCTCCCGTGTGCAGATGCTCATCACGTTGGCAGGGTTCACGTGCTGAACCGACACACGCACACACGCACACAGCAGCAGATTCAAACTTTAGGGGACGCCACCACGGCTTTATAATGCCATGCCTAAGACCGAAAGTGTTCCGGACTCCAAGCGTTTTGCTTCGGGTTTGTCTCATCGACTTCGTCCGTGTGCTGGTGCTGAAAAGAATCCTTCAAGATCCTGAAGCCGCAAGCTGCGGAATTATGCAAGGGTGTGAGTTTCTGCGATCAGGCGAGAAGAGTCAACAAATCTGTAAGCCGATGCTATGGGTGGATCGGTAGATCACTTTCGCACGTCAGCGAACTAACTAACTACGGCTTCAGTTTCCACTCTGCGACGAACTCCATGGCTTCCTGGAAACCCGGAATTGCACGCGTAGTCGGGTTTGCAATCGAAACATAAACAAGCCCAGACATGCAAATGGAATCCAATGTGCCGCGAGCTAGCATGCCTGGCCGGTCAAGATGAACTATCCCGTTGATGCCACTGCGCTGGTTGGCAAGGCCAGGCCAGGATGTCAATTTTGCCAGGATGTTAGCATCAATTCTCGAGAGTTTCGGAAGGTCCTCGACGGCCTTGACGATGGCCTGCACTCTTGGCGGCGAAGTGCGGCACCAAGGTGCGCAGTCAAGGGTCTGAGCTTGACATGCTGGCTGTAGGGGGCTCGCAATGCGCGCTGTGGCTGTTCCCCTGCTGGCTTTGCTCTCTTTGTGGAACAGAGAGAAACGGCAAACAGAACGAAACAAACAAAACAAAAGCAAGCACACCTCTACTACTTACCTCCCTCCCGACCTCCTTAGACCTGTGCAGGAGGTATCACGCCAACCGCTACGTCTTGTCTGAATCTGCGACTATTCCATCCTCAGATTCGGCGAACTCCTGAGGTTTCTTGCGCATCCAAGTCTTCACCTTCAAGCGAAGTCCTTCTCTGGTCTTACATCCTTTACCGGGCTTTGGTCTCTTGAAGCTCGAAACTTGCAGTTGCCGACTGAACTCTTGTCCAGGGCAGGGCGACCGTGACTCCGCAATTTCTCAGCCATCTTACAGGAAGAACCCACCCTCCCCCCCCAGGCTCCTTTATGAAACTCGTTGAACGTGAAGACAGGACCAGGTCAGGCTGTACTTCGATCCTTTGGCACGGGCACAATGTCCAAAGCTGCCGTCGAAGCTTTGGCTCGAATCCTTCAGCAGCCATGGCCAGTCTCACGATATGGTGGTTGATGGCCGTTCCTTGCTTCGACACTCCTGGCTTTCGGGGATTTTCAATGTTGAATGTGCGTTTGGTGTTCGGGATGGCGACCAGTTTGAAGAAGGCATTGCTTTACGCATTCTCGTTGAGCTTCTAGGTCCACATTCCGAAATGTTTACTGGGTGCTGCGCCGGCGTCAGTTCCTGGCATCTCAGGTGGCTTGGCAGGCCCAGGCTGATGCAAAACAGATCCTGGTGACGGGTGGCGTGATGAAAAGCCGCTTACTGAGTGAGGAAGGACGGCACAATACGTATGCATGAAGAAGCGTGGGGAAGACCTCCCGTAGATGCATTGTGGCTAAGGTCACCATCTGGCCGTCGTGCCAGTGGTGGAGGGCTTGTTGGAGCGTGGCCACAATGTCACGATGGCGCTTCCCAACACAACCGAAGCATTCCAGTGGTTCCCCAATGGCATTGGCACAACGAACCTCGTCTACATCGGTGACGAGACCGCGTCACTCAGCAGTTTCAAGGTTCCGGACATGAAGAACCTGCGGTGGCATGAATGCATCCTAGCATGGGGCAAAATCATCTGGAATTACAAGTCCCTGATAGATGGGCCCTTTTTCTCGGTGGTCGATGATTTCATAGCCCTTACAAAGCGGCATCATTTCGACGTGGCATTTACCACCAATTCCTTCGGCTGCAATGCTGCGCTGAAGAGATCCAGCATTCCGTGGGTTTCGTTCCTCAGCATTCCTCCATATCCTGAGATCGTGCTCAGTGATGCCGAGCAAATCTGCAAGTATCCAAACATGGCGAACCCTCGGTCCATGGCCGAACTCCGTGGGTCTCTCCTCAAGCGGGTCCAGAACCGAGTAGAGTGCATGATGCTGCAGACTTACATACAGTTTGGCCTGACTGTTGTGAACTCAGTGCTACAGGACAGAGGATTTCCGCCGTTGGCCGATCAAACGGAATTATATTTCGGAGCTAAGACGAACATAATGCTGGGCGGCCCGCCAATCGCTCTGCCAATCAAGTTGCCCACTGGGCTCCATGTTGTGGGCACCGTGGAAAGAACAACACCTGATAAATTGCCGGTAGAACTGGAGCGCTGGCTGGACCATGCTGCAGCACCGGTGGTCTATGTATCCATGGGAACCAAGTATGAATTCAGTAATTCCAGCGGTTCGAATCTGATCACTGAGCTTCGCAGACTCATGTCAAGCGGCTTCCGGATCCTCTGGTCCCTGCGCAGCTCGCAGCAAGGGGCCTTGCAGCACTTGTTGCCACGTACTGGGGACCAACTGCACATTGCAAACTTCACACCGCAACCCGAGGTCCTCGCACACCCTGCAGTTAAGGCCTTCTTGTCACATTGTGGCTGGGGCGGGGTCACGGACACACTGGCTGCAGGAGCCGATGTCAAAACTCGCGACCCGCATAGGAGAGCCCTTCACCGTACCCCCTGAAATCGTCCCAGGCGTTCCTGTTCTTGCGTACCCCTCCTTCTCGGATCAACGTGGAAACGCGCAGAGACTTGTGGAGATTGGAGCTGCGGTGATGCTTGCCCTGTAAACTTCAGTGACGGCAGAGAGAGGTTGGTACGCCTAGTAAGCCCCGTTTGTTGGCTTGTTTTGATTGTTGATAGACTTTGGTGGGTTGATGTGTTTTTGGTTAGCAAAAGCTGGAGACTTGAGGCTCGTGCGCCCCGACTTTTCCAATCTGGTAGAGGCAGGGCTTCGTTCCAGCAGAAGCACCTGAGCATTGTAGAAGCCACGGCTGTCCTGCACTCCGGAAGGCAGCCGAAGCAGTTATCCAGAATGCAGCGTTCGCAGATGCGACGAAGGCGGCTTCAGCGGATGCTCGTTCTGACGATGCGGCATTCTAGCAGTCCAAAGTCTTATCCTAAGCACGTGAAAACTCTTCGGGAAGGGGACAGAAGCTCAAGTGCAAAGTTCATTTTGCCAAGGACTTGCGGAGCTTGGGGGGTCTCAGCCGCACACTGGATCTTATTGAAGAAGCCGCGGACATGCGCTTCCCAGATCCATTGCCTGTGCAGTCGAAGATGAACACACTGGATGCACATTTTGTGCGGGACCATGGGGTGGAGAAGGCACTGAGTATGTCAATTTTGCTGCTGGTCATTTGCGTCTTACTGTGCTGTGGACGGCTCACGATTTCGTGCTGCTGCTACTGCTGCTGTTGCTGGTGCGACAGAATTCGCAGCAGCTCAGCATCCACCTCTGGCAGCGAGAAGAAGGAACAGTGAGACCCAGTGAGATTGTTCTCCAAAGTTATCCATCATTCGCTGCGCTCCTGGCGGACTTCCGACAAGGCTCTGCTTGGGCTCCCGGCCTGCCTGGTTCACAGCGTACAATGCCACTGCGGGCTCGGGCTGCGCAAGCACGGTTTCGTTCGTCTTCGCAGCTGAATGTGAAACATCAGAAGGGAAGGCCCTGATGCCAATTTACGTAGATCTCATTGAAGATGAAGTGCTCTGGGCCTGCCTCTTGCCGCGGTAAGCTTGCAACGTGTAAGAGGTTAGCAAACATCGTAACCGAAAGTATGTCTACCTGGGACGGCCCCGTGCAGTGTTGGTGAATCCTGGCCACTCGGGGCGGACCACGAACCCCTTCAAACTTAAACCTAGAGACTTTCAATGCCCTGGCTCGCGGCTTCAGGCTCTAGGCTTGTTCCGAAACTAGTCGGGACATAGAGGTTGATTTATAACCGGGCGTTGCAGGACCTGGACGTAATGCTGTCTAGATCTGTCTAGGTCCCGGAGATGCAACTGAAAGGCACCCGTCTGATGGCCCCGCGGATGCTATGTAGCCAGCAGTTTGATCACCATCACCATTGTGGACGCACGGACAGCGTGCAGGTTTGTTCGCCGTTGCCTGGCAAGCTTTCGCCGGGTTTTGCTTCGTCGCTTGGAAGCAGCTCTCGGATTTGACGACTGGAACCAAACAATCGAAACAGCTGATCATGCAAGCATGCGCAGTTTTAGTTGCCAGAATCTGCAACGGCCACCGGGGCCAAGTGGTCATGGTGTCATGCCCCTCGAATTGCTCACAAACCACTGCAGGTCACAACTACTCGGAGGCTGCGGCCTGTCCGAGCCAAGAGCCTTCAATGCCTTAGTCTTGTGTTGAGGGAAGTTTTTGATGCCGGATGTCCATGGAAGTCCCTAACATTGTTCCGATGGTGTGCTGTCAGGCGGCTGCCAAGGCCCTCGTCGGTAGCCCTGCATCACAGGCCAGGCTTGCTCAGTTCCCGAAAAGTTGTCTGGCATGCCAAACTGCACCTGTTGCGCATTGCTTTCTTTACCCAGGGGGCCTGGCCTCGAGTCAAAGGTGAAGTGCTTGAGGCCGGATAGTATATTATCTTGTCAACATCCTCAGGCAAGCGCACGCAAAGGCCAGAAGACTGCCGAAGAACTCCAGGAAGCGGGCCCCTTCTGCGAGGCTCCACGGCGTGGAGTTGATGTGCGCTCTGCGGCTCTGCTGGGCACATTCCTGTTTCTCGTCTGCCCTGGTGCCACAAAGCATATTTGGGTGACTTCTTCAGGAATCGTCGTTTGTGGCCAGCTTCCCCAAGTTTCATCTCTATATATATGTGTGTTATATATATATATGTATGTACACACATTCACATGTATGTATCTATGTATGTACATATGCAGGTATGTACGTATGTATGTATGGACAGCATGTATGCATTATGTATGTAGGCATGCATGCATGCATGCATGCATGTATGTATGTATGTATGTATGCATGCATGTATGTATGTATGTATGTATGTGTATATGTGTGCGAGTCTGTACGTGTGTGTGTGTGTATGTGTGCATGTATGTGCCGCAAATCAATGACCAAAGGGCCTAGAGTTTAGAGTCTGAGTCTAAAGTCTAGCGTCTCTTCGAAGACTCAACTGCTTGGCTGCATCTGCGGCCCGGTGCCCGTGTCAGACATGTTCTGAAGGCTGAACGCGACCGTTGCTGCTCCCGTGCTCGAGGAGGTGCTCGGCTCCGTGCTGATCGCTGCGCCCTGGCAGCATGCAGTCTTGCAAGCCCTTGCGTGTGAACGAATCCAATTTCGAGTTTGACAGGACTTGCAGAAATTGGGAATACTCTGGAGGTAGGAGCAAAGACGCTTTTCAGCATGATGCCATTCCTTCTCCGAGTTTTGGCAGTTGGCGAATCGCAGTACACTACCTTCTTCGGCAGGCCTGCGCTGCAAAGTGGGTGGCAGTCGACTGTTCAGCTTGCCCCAGTGGATCTGCGAGAACCTGTCGCACGCGGCACGCTCGCTGCATACCGTGCATTCGGAGTCTCTCCGTGTGCACCAATTCCCGACCAGTCTCCATGTTCTTCTTCGTGGACTGGGACGAGCTGCGACCGTGGCACCAGGCTCGGCAATGATCTGAGACGTGGGGCAGCAACCGAGGCACACGGTTGAAACGGAGCATGAGTACCTGCACGTAGCGATTGTGATGAAACAGATCAGGTGATGACAGTCACCATTGACAGCTATGCGCTGCTGCGAGCCCAGGCAGCTCCGAGACAGAGTACGACTGTTCCAGTAGATAGGCGCTTGAAGGTCTTTCAAGGATCGGTTTCGACACTTGCGAGTCGTGTCCAAAACTCGAAAAACGGCACTGCTTGTGAAATGTTGCTCATCCGGCTTTCTCGCTGGGCATCATCCAGGCCTGGAAGTGTTGCATCATTGAAGGAGGTCTCCATGGACATAAGTCTGGTGACATGTCTGGAAAGAACATGTGTAATCTTCGATCACGCGGCCCTCAACAGATTGATGGCTTTGTTCCTTTAGTTTATCAATCTTGAACGAGTCAGACAAAAAGCCTGCGGTACAAACAGCTGCAAGTTGGTGGCGCAGGCCTGGGGTGAACGACAACACTATGAAAACGTTTCGGCCCATCAATCTGACAGCAGCATCGATTTATCAAGTCTTCGATTTAGTTTTGCCCATGTTTGGCGCATAGCCGACAGGCTCTGTTTGATAACTCCTCAATCCGGCGATTTCTCAAACGGTGCAGTGATGCCACTGTACAGACGTCCATGTGAAAACTCGCAATGTTGCCGCTTCTCTCTCGTAGAGACGTAGTCTTAACATGTCTGAACCAGCTCCTGAGGCATTGCTACCGCTGCAGGCTGCTCCAAAACGTGTGCTGGAACCTTGGTTGCAGGTCGTTCATCGTTCCTCAAGCGCTGGAACAAACTTCAGCTTCAGTTCAGCGTCTCGGAGCGATGCTCTCAGGATTTGTGTGCGGGAAGTGGCGCCGGATCCCTGGCCTTTTGTCCCAGTTGCGGCCAAAAAAAAGCTTGCCGGCCATGCGTACCTAGCTCTCCGGTCACTTCGTTTAAAATTCTGCCCGAAGCTAGATGGCATCCAAAAGTCGAGGCTTTGTGCACGACTCCTGCAGTAGAGTTTGGATTGAGGTCCAGGGGCTCTATGCCGCGAAGCGCTTCGCTGCTGCTGCCACACTCGTGGCCAGGGCCCCGATTCAATCGCATCGTGTTGTAATCATTCCCGATTCGGGGTGTACAAGTTTTCTCGCTTGGGTTCGCAACTTTGATAGGGCTACCCGGCAGCTGCTCAGGGAATGGAATAGGAGCCGAGCTTGCTTTTGTGATCAGGATCTGAACCCGCGTGCACTGCGCTTTGCGCGACATGGCCGCAGCAATGCCACAGCGAATTTAGATGTGTGCTTGACAGGGTGAGGTTTGTTGAGCGCAAATCTGCAGCTTGACTGACATCATGCGTTGTCACGAGAGATGTCTAGGCCAAGAGGCTTTTCCTGATGAGTCTGCAGCGTGTCGGGTGTTGGCTGGACTCTCCCGAGGAAGGCGAACGTTCTGCTGAACCAAGTGTCCAAAGTGACTCTTCATCACGGCAACCTCTTCGAGGTGCCCGTTACTTTTTGGCGTGGGACTCCATTGAACGCACTTAATGTCTCGCCACCGTCTGGGGTAATGAGGGTCCACTTGCTACATTGCAGGATTGCAGGATATTGTCTGTTATCCCGCGTGGGTTTTTTTATTTCAACGTGAAAAGTTCGTCCAAGAAGTCCTTGCACCGTCCGCATCGATACGGCATCACTCTCGTTCATTCTCGTTCGTGATGTATAGTTGTTGGCTAAGCAAAAAGCTGCCGCCAGGCATTGCCAAATCGGTGCCGTGACGAAATTGCCAGGCCGGTTAGCTCATCTCTTTCGCAGGCAGCAGACGACTCTCTCCAAATTGCAGCGAAAAATCCATGCCTGCTCTGTTCCAGTGCGCGAGTCGGATAGCCCTGCAAGGTATTCCCCGATGCTAGACTGCAGCCACGGAAGATTTGCTTGGTGCCGAGAGCAGATGTCGTGAGCAGACCCGGCTGCCCACATCTGCCACAGCAACAAGGATTTGATCTTGGCGAACCCACCGTACGTGCCTTCCACCGGACCTGTCCTGAGACACTCGTAGTGGAGTCTGCAAGAGCGTCATGATGACAGCAGTCTTGGATGCCTGTTTTGCACTTCCGTCGAAGCCACCGACGTTTCTCGTGCAAGAGAGGAAATTCAGCTGCAGTATGCTGCAAGTTGACGTTACTGTTCGCAGGTGGTGGACAAATGTTCGTTTCTGGAGGTGATCGAGGAGAAGATGCTCACACCTCAGAAGCTGTGAAAGCTTGAACAAAGGAAGAACGCAACCCAGGCCAGGCAAATGTCGCGGCCCTGTTCGGGCGGTGGCAACACTCTACCCTTCGTTGTGCTCTCCTAGGTGACTGCACAGATTCTACGCGGCGCCCCCAAGGCACGATATCTTGCAGCCCACCCATCGAAACTGCGAAGTTGCGGCTGGTGCTGTAAGTTGTGTACCGGTACCGGGGCATATTTGCACGGGCTCACTACCCTAAACCCCGAGTTCCACCCTCGACACCCCCTCGAAATGCGGGAGGAGTGGGAAACATCGCCCGAGTCAACGTGCACATGCAATGCTGCTATCACTGCGATTACTGCGGCTACTGCTGCAGGTAATGCCATTGCCACTGTTACTCTCCCTCGCTTCTTCCGTTATGCCCCAGGTCCACCCAGAGTTGTTGACGTTGCCGCTGACAGATTTGTATAGTCCTCCAGCTGTTGCAGGCAGCCTGCCTCCCAAAGCTTCGGAACCGCTCCCAGAGCTGCGGCACAAGACTCAACTCACTTACAGTCCACACAGCACTTCCACATCTGTTTCCACCAGGCTTCTGTCTGTCTCCGGTCCGGTGCAGCACAAGGTGCAGAATCGCTCACCATGTACCCCTGCATCGTTTCCCGTCATCTCGAATCATCTTGACCCGCATGGAAATTGGACACGGGTGCTGAGTGCACCCAAATCCTGAGTTTGAGCCGCTTAAGCCTTGAGCCTCGAGTTCTCCAAAGTTCCAGAGCAACCATACTATATGCAGGCTTTTGAAACAGCTGTCGTCGGACAAGCATCCTAGTCCAAATCGGACCCGACGCGTGAGGTCTCGAAGATGCTCTTAAGCCCACGATCCAAAGACAGTAGTTGTATACGGTGTGGCTTTGGTCATTACGTGCTTGGAGGCTCCTTGTCGGATGCGTCGCTGTGCGCATCAGCCCTTCCACTCCTGTCGTTACCGGAGCGGCCCATTGAATGAGAGTAAGTGCGGAGCAAAAGGGCCGGCCGCACTTTGGCGGAGGCCTTGGCTTTGGGTGGGCGACTCCTCCTCGTGGCAAACCTGGCCAACGTTGACGGCCGGCAGCTCAAGCAGCTGTGCAACCGTGTTTCTGTACGGCGGCGCAAAAGCGCCGTATGCGGTGCTTCGGACACTATAATGCAGGAGTGAGCTGCCTTCGACAGCAGCACACTCAGCACTTCAGCATTGATCCTCCTGCAGATGTTGGCTGCAGAGCTCAGAGCACACACCCATTCAAATCGGGTGTGTTGTTCATACATATTGAGCAGCAGCAGAAGGAAGAGGAAGAGGAGGATGAGGAGGAGGAAGAGGAGCTGTCATTAGCATCAGCAGTAGCCTCGCAGTACCTGCAGCATCAGCAGCAGCAGCAGTAGCAG
>CAJNDV010013224.1:135993-162107 GCA_905221635.1 Symbiodinium sp. CCMP2456
AGGAGGAGGAGGAGGAGGTTGCGGCTGCGTTGGCAAGCCGCTAAAAAATTTCGATGAGAAAGAGGATCCACAATGCGCCCTCGAGGCTTATGCTAAGGAGCTTTTGCTTGTAGGTAGCAGGGCAATTTGGATGTTAATTGGGTTTGTGAGCCATGCTTTCATCCCTGGTCTTCAACTCACTTCGGATGTATGTCTGTGGGACGTTGCAGGAAGGCTATGTGTGATTTTGGATCCCTTGGAAGGGGTCGATGCGATCTCGAAGTCAAGTTGGAAGTGTAAGAATAGTTTATGCAAAACGAGGGACTTGTAAGAATACATCTCGGAAACGTTGAAACTTTAGACCTGATTTCCTCGATGCCACGGGTGCGGGCTGAGAGGCTGAAAAGCAACGGCCAGAGATGTATTCACAGGATTTACGACGGATACGGCTTGCCAGGTGCACCACTTGGAAGCGAAACCACCGTCACTAAAATCTACCGTCTTTGACGTGAAAGTCCAGCATCGTGATGAAGATGTATGCAGCTGAAATGTGAAAACACAGGTGCAGCAGCAAACTTGAAAGCATACAGGTCTTGGAAATCAGTTTGCGCGCCGGCAGGGTGGTTGAATCCCCGCGATTGGTTTCAAACTTGCAGCCAGCTTCTTGCTGTTGATGATGTGACGTCGGTAGTGGTCCAGGTGGTGGTGGTGGTGGTGGTTCCTGCTTCTGCTGTGCGGCTGAGATGGTCATGATGTGGTTGTGGCTTTGCTTTCGGAGCGGTGGTGGTGGCGGTATAGTAAACAGTATAGTAGTAGCGGCAGAGGTAGTGATGGCTGATGGTGGTGGCAGCGCCGGTGAGGGTTGTTGGTGGCCATGGTGGCAGATGCGGAAACTGTATGCTGTGGCGGTGGTGGTGCTGGTGACATGGTTGTGGGGCGGTTGCGGCAGTGGCAGTCGATATTGCAGTTGTTGGTGTGGTTGTGGCTATTGAGGAGCAAGTGTGTGAGTCTGTGAATGTAAGCAACTGGGTTAGCTGCGTAGTTGCACAGTTTGTACTGTCGGTCAGATGGGACCGATCATGCGGTGAAGCTATAATTCAATCAGCAAGGTTGGCGGGCAGGTAGGAAAGCAAGAACACAATCAAGTAAGATAAGTAGGGAACGAAGTGTAATTAAGCAGCAAGCAGGCAGGCAACGTTCTCAGTCTGATTGAACCATTCAGAGGCTCCTGTTTTTCGATGTTTTTCCGTTCTTTGTGTAAATTTCCCTCTTCTGGGTCGATGCTGCGGTAGACCAGGCCAAGCCTGCCCCCTCTGCTTGCAGGAGGCATTCTTGAAGCAGATGCACCGTGCAGGGGATCATCGAACACTGGTTGTGCCGACGATCACGGCTCTTGACCCGGACACGTGGGAAGAGAATGCAGCTTCGTCCAGCCAAGCATGCTACATGACCTGGAATGCCGACTTTACTTGGCTGCAAAGCCCGGGACGGGATGTGCCTGTGATGAGTGGAGGACTGCTGGCAATCAGCAAGCGATGGTGGGAAGAAACTGGTGGCTATGATGATCACATGATTGCATGGGGAGGCGAGAACATAGACCAGTCACTCCGCAGCTGGCTTTGCGGCGGTCGCATTGAGGTGGCAGACGGGGCTTTCGTGGCACACATGTGGCGTGACCCGAACAACCCCAAGACGCAGCTCAAGTACACCATGCGCACAGAAGATGTCATGCGAAATAAAGCTCGAGCAGTTTCCGGCTGGCTTGGCCCATACGCAAACAAGACCTTTACTTTTCCAGAGTACAATGCCTTTTTCAACGGGGAAAACAGCATCGGAGACTTAAGCAATTTCGAGCAGCTGCGGCAGAAGTTGAAGTGTGCCCCATTCTCTGCGTACTTGCATCGCTTCTCTTACATCTACGTGGATGGTGGATTGATCCCCCAAAGAGTTTTCCAGATCCAAGAAGTATCCTCCGGCCTCTGCTTGGAGAGGGAGGCGAAGGAAGGCCGCAGTCATGGAATCGTTCTGAGCCCGTGTGTGGGCGTGGATGGGATCCCTGGCAGGAACTTGTAGCAAGTGTTCTCGAGGTCTGCCAGGAAGTGTACAATCGTCGACCACGCATGCCCCGTGTCTTCTTGTTATAGAAGTTTGCGAGCCTTCGCAACTCTGCTTTGCTTGCAGATCAGGAACCAGGGTGTGCTGGACACCCAGCTGTGGCATCCGGGGAATCGAGACCGGAAGAAAGAAGGAGGCCCTTGCTGTGGCGGCCTGCTGAACTGGAATTTCCTGCCACTTGTTCCCGAGACCGGGGTCGAGAGTGCCCCGAGGACGTCGTAAAAGTATTAATGTCTCCGGAAAAGAGCTTTAGGCCAGCTTCGGAGACCTCGTGTGATCGAAGATAGCTCTCGACGCGCTCGGGTGCAACTACAAAAACCCTGATGAACACTGTGAAACTGTTGTGTTGTGCCTGCCCTTGTCCAAGGCAATGTTTGGCTTCGCATGGTTTTCACAGCGAGCTTTTCACCGAAGAGTGTGTCATCTCTGGTCACAGTGTCTTGGCGGTGGTTTTTATCTGACAGACTTTCTGCATGCATCGTGGGCCATATGCCCTTGTACCAACCTGTTCACATTCCTCGTTCTTGTGTCACGCTTGATGCCCGAGGTGTACACCAGGAGTTCCATGTACCCGAGGATCGGCAGTGTTTGAAGCGTTTGCCTGCGCTCATGGATCAGGGCTGGCTGCGCATCTCTTTTGTCGCCTCATAGAAACCTGTTCATCTGTAAAGGAGTACCGTAGGAAGGGGTAGCAGCAAAGGTCTGGGTCGGACACCTTACGAAAAGGAAAGCGGCGAAGGTGTGCGTTCGGAACTTGCTGTGTTGGTGAAAGTCGCGCAACCTCAGCTGCTCAGACGACCCCGTTGTTAACACGGGCTGCCCGGACCCTGAGCATCAACGGTAGTTGCAGAGCTCCTCGGTAAACCGCGGGCAGTGCTGGAGGAGTATTGCACGTCGAGCTCGTGCTGGCAAACTTATTCAAAGCTGCCAGCATTTCTTGCATGTGATGGTGGCGCACTAGTGTTTCGCGGCTGTAGCCTTCGACTAGTATGATCTAGTGGTACGCGCCGTAGCCGTTGCAATGCGAACTTGCAAAGTGAAGCAACGGCATGGAGCTTGTGCCAAGTTGCATTCTCGCAGCTTGTGGCCGACAATTCCAGACTGCAGAGGGCTGAGGGGGGATGGTGACGTCGATGCCGCTGGCGACGTGTGTTAAACATGGGCATTACGAATCGGGGGTGGCTCCTGAATCTATCTCACTCTCTGATCAAGCAGCAGCATTTCCTAGCATTCGTTGAAACCTTGAGGATGGCGAAGGGCCATTGACTTGGCGCGAAGAGATGTGTGCACTGCCAGAGGTGAAGAGCCAGGCCAGGCTGTGCTGCAATGTTTTTGTTGGCAGTTGGAGGAATTTGCCAGGAACAGACGCCGGGAGAGCTGGCACTTCAATCCTGTGCTGTGCGGGTGCAACAACAAGCGACCGGCGGCTTGGATGAAATTGAAGCGCTCTAGCAGCGCTCTCATGGGGTCCGCAGTCCTTGGACAACAAGCTGTGACATGCCTGTGATGGCCAAGGCTTCACTTTGCAGGTTGAGCGCGAAGATGGACGTACGTGCGTTACAGCGAAGGTGGCTACAAGCAGCACTGAGTGGCACATGGACTTGGCTCCGTGCCGTGACCGCTCCTTAGAATCAGAAGCCGAACAAAGCATTTGATGTTTTGCCTGGCATATCTGACGATGAACCACTCCCAGCCCGCCAAAGGTTTCGGCTTGTTGCAGTAGGCTACGCTAAAGCACCAGGAGAAAATTCCCGGGCGGACGATGAGCAACCGGCATGCTGCTGCAGCTTGCGGCTAGTACGAGGTCACTGTGCCCACCGCGTCCTCAGTTTCAAACACTCGATGTCTGCCGGGCCTCGCGCATGACTCGAGCCGTCCTCTTACCCACCATACTTCTCGACCATTTCGGCGCCAATTATATAGGGGTGGCTTCCAATGCACCTCGCTTGGTCAAGGCGATCACGCAACGCACGCCAGATAACAGTGATCCTGCAGAGTGCTTTACATTTGCCATTCTCCTCTCTCGTCGCGACCTCATAGCTTGGCTTAAGGGACCACCGCAGGTGTCCCACTCTTTCTGCTTCTGCAAATGAAGGTGCGGTGTCCAGTTGTGTGCAGCTTAGCTCCTGCACCTGCACCTCAAGCCGCAGCTTTAATTCAGAAGGCTGACGTTGACCGTTCATATGACCTCACACATGTATGTGTATGCATACCTGGCCCCCCCCCCCACACACACACATATATATATATATATATGTACATACGCATGTATGTATACATGCATGCTTATGCTTGGAGATATGTGGGTTCCTTGCTTGCATGGCATCCCCCCATACAGCTGTGCACAACCAGCCTCAACATGTGTGCATGTGTGTGTGTGTGTGTTTGTGCTTTTGTGTGCGCGCTTGGACACGACAGTCGGTGCCTGAGCCAGGACGACGACAACTTGCAAATCTTCGTGGCAGAGGATCTTCCAGATGAGTCAGTGCGAGTGAAACTGCTGAACACGGATTTGTGCTTGGATTCGTCAGCCGGCAATCAGCTGGTGCCATATCCGTGCTATGCAGACAGCCAAGAGAACCCAAATCAAGCCTGGAAAATTCAAAGGTCGCGCTTGGTTTGGGAAGACGCCATCCAAAGTGTGTGCGTCGATGCGCCAGTCCCTCCTGGTAACTTAAGACTTCGCAAGCTGCCGCCACAGCCGATTTGGACACTCGCTCCATGTGTTGACAAAGTCGGCCAACGTCTACATAAAGAGGACATGAAACCTGACGGGACGTTCTTGCTGAAAGATGCGGACGCTGGAAGGTGCCTGGCTGCTCGCAAAGTGATGTCTTTGGAGACTCCGCTGGCACTGTCACCTTGCAATGATCGGCAGCGCTTTCGTGAGCTGAAAGAGCGAAATCAAGTCCAGCATGTCTCCACAGGCTACTGTGTTGATGCTGGCAATGATGCACCTATTCTGTACCCATGCCATGAGCCCAAGGCGCTTCGGAAACAGCGTTTCGAAGTGAAAGACACACCAGGTTGGCTTCAGCTAATGAGAGGTTGGGAGGATAATGGCCGGAAGCGCTTCTTCGAACGCTGCTTCGACCGCCAGCCACAGCCACCGACGAGAGTCGTGGTGCGCAAATGCGAGGAGGTTGAAGCCAAGGGCGTGAAATGGCGACGCATCAACTTCCAAGAGCTCTGGCCGAGATATTTAGGGAGCCTTTCGATTTGCAATTCCTGTATCTGGAGTCCGAAGTTTGAAAAGTCTTTTACTGTCGGAGTTTATTTGACAGTGGATCCGACCTGTGCGGAAATGCAACCGAAGGACACGCCTGAGTGGCATCTTTGGCGGAATGCTCCAGTCCCAGTGCAGCCACTGGGCGGTGATCTGCCACCGAAACCTTGAGAAGTGCCCAAGCTCATCGATTTTTTTGGCATGGGGCTAAAACGGCAGCTTTCATGAGTCTTCTGCTTGGTAGAGTAGAGCAGTCCTGGCAAACTCCTTTGCCACAAGGTGCTGCCAAGACAACGCTACGCCGACCACGTGCGCATTGCTCGGAGGCATCGCGATGGAGGCGTCTTGGAACCATGTTTAGATTTCACAAGAGACGTGGAACGCCAGCATGCAGGCTTGCTGGTGGGAGCGCGCTCGAGGTCATCGAGGTCATGTGGAACATTTGCCGGTGGAGAGCGTCGCAAAACGCAGTCGCGACTGGCGTCGAACATCCAAGCTGGGCACTGGCAGTCACGGGCTCGCGCAGCTCGGGCGGCCCGGCAAGTCGACGGGCCGGATACATCAACACCGTCCATGAGCTTGAAGGGCATGGAACAGGGGCTTTCAAGACGCAGCCCTGTCGTCAGAGTAAAAACAACTTGCGGAAAACAGCACAGTCAAAGAGAACCTGTTTGTGGCACTTGTCTCCTGTGATGGCCAAGGGGGCACTGCAGTGCAGGCAAATGATGTGAAGCTCGACATGTCTGCTGATGTGTGGGTCGCTTAGACGGCCGCGGCATGCCGTCGGCTTATGCATGGTGGCATCTTTGAAGAGCACCTGGTACTAGACCACAGGAACGAAGCTGTGTTTACGTTCGCATTGTAGTGAAGAGAGACTTCTGCAAGGCTCCACGGCGATGTGTGGACCCCGGAGGCCTATGCTGCAGGCCAGGGAGCACGTGTTCTTCAGGTAGAAGTGGTGATACGACTTGGTCACGCGTGACTTGTGACAAGGAGTGACACCTGCAGGAGCAGTCCTAGGGAGTCGTTCTGCGCAGCCTCGAGGATTCATCGGCACTGACATAGCTCGGGCCAGCTTCCGACGATTGCTGCGAAGTTCCGGCGTGACGTCGAGCTTTGGCCTTGCAAGGTTATGGTAGCTGGAGGTGGCGTCACAATTTGCCTCTTTGAGCCTTCTATCCGAAGCGCAGCAAGCCGTCACACACAATCGTTCGACGAAGGATGACAAATGGCTTCGTGTTCGTGGAAGCACTTGGAGAACTGGGCTCTGACGTGAGGCAGGTGCCTGAGATTCACTTGTCGCTGCCTGCTTCCATGTAGTGCTGCAGTGTTCTTATGCTCGTGAAAAGAGCAGGGTGTTGTTCCAGTCGCCGCAGGGCTGTCTTGCAGTACCGGATGCTGTGCCGGAGGTGTCATGGTGCAGTGCGCGGCATACCGGGCCTGTGGCACGTGCCGGATCTGAGCTTCAAGGGCAGAATCACCGACATGCAAACTGCATGATTTGAACGCCAGTGTTGACAATGAGCAGATGCAGGCCGCATCTGGTTGGACAAACATGAGCAGCAAAGATTATGTATAGTCTTTTCGATTGCAGCCGGAACATAAGGCCTTGGTCGATGAAGCGCACAGTTTCGTGGATGAATTGAAGAAGTTACGGAGAAGTCCTAAGTACTTAGTGGGGTTTATTGTGAGATTGAAGTGTCGGGCAAGTCTGGGGCGAATGAAGCCGATCGCTTACCGGAGTAATTATTCAGATGCGTCCGTTGAGGATCTTGAGGGTTTGCTAGGCGCAGACGAGAGGTTCTTGCGCAGTCCTTCCGTAAAGTCTTGCCCCCCCCCCTCCATGTGGTCATCTCAGCTTGACGGCGCGCGCTGCAGCGTGGCCGTGCAGCAAAATGATCAAGAGCATCTCCTCTTAATGGAACAAGTCCCTAGGCAACACGGTTGGCCTGCTGTTGACTTGACCTTGCCTTTCACAGAGTTCCACAATCTGGAAGTTGCGCAACTCAGAGAAGGTGGACACCACCGAGCAGCAGATCTGGTGTCGCATGTGCTGACGGGACCTGGCCGAGTTTGCCAGGCTCCGAGCAGATGGAGGGGAAATGAAAAGCAATCCTTTCCAGGATATCATTTCTGTGCAGGCTGAAGCTACTTTGGCATTAGGGCTGTGTTGTGGCGCGGGTATTGCACGTTTGCACATTTTTGAGATGTTAGCAGGTTGCTTGTGACCAGCACCTTAGCCCGACCTCACTCTCCCCAAGCACGTTTGGTTCGGTTCAGTCTCTCCTGCTGGACCGTCTGGTCTTATGCTTTCGGAGGAGTCGCCGAAGTGCGCCTGCCTCAGTTGGCAGTTCTGAGCGCATGACTTCTCGCATTTCTGACGTCTGCAGCTAACATATTAGCTTTGTGCTTTCAACGGGCGTGTTTGCCGGAACCAGATTTGCGATAACTCACCCACTTCGAACAAGTCTTGTAGAAGTGCAGGATGCAGGTCCCGCATTGCATCGTTTCGAGCCAAGGCCCTTGCCGCCGCTGTGAGTGCTGGCCAACGCATGCGTCGCCACGACGACAAGTGCACTTCGCGGGCAACGTGAGGGAGGAGTTCAGAAAAGCTGTCCATGCTTCGTGCATAAGACGGGCTATTCTTCCCACTACATTGGATAGTTGTGGCTCAGCTTCTGCACGTTGGCCTCTGGCTAAGGTGGGCTGCATGTCGCTGAGAACGGCAATCAGAGGGCCCGTGTCTCAGCGAAGGTTTTGTTGCAAAGTTCAACTTCACGAGGAAGCTTCTTTCTCCGTCAGCCTGAAAATCAGCGCTCAATTTCTGCAGCCAGCGATTACTGTCGAGGCACAGTCCTTTGACCTCTCAACTTGTTGCGCTACGGCAACACAGGCCGCAAGCAAGATCACCAAGATCCGCTTCGCTTCACTTGTCCGTACCAACCATTTGCGCTGTTGCCCGCTCTTGGCTTGGTCCGGACGGTCCAGCCGCCAGGCTGTTGGAACCATCGTTTTTGGCTGCGAGCCGCAGGTCGTCGGCGTAAGTGCTTGTAGCTTGCTGGCCATGTTGCGCTGTCAATGTGAAATTCATGATCCCAGCGCAGCAGGTCTCATGCTGCTTTAGTTCGCTATCTGGTGCGTCTGGAGTCACCGCGGGGTTATGCCAGTCTCATGAGGAGCTCGCTTGCTTTCTCGGCAGTGGATGCCTTACGCTACTTCCCAGAGTCAGTGTTCGATGGCATGGATCAGGAAGAGATGCTGTTAGTATGTGCGAGTTTGCAGATGATTGGAGCAGAAAAGCATGTTTTCTGATCTGCCATGCAAACCAGAGAACTAGATCGCCGTGCATCAGTTCACCAAGTACCGTGTTGGATGAGGCTATGCTGTGAATCGTCTCAGGGCCGCGCGCTCGGCACTTGTGTTTCGAAAGCTTACTGCATCCGGTATCTAGACGTCTACCGGCGTTGACTGCTCAAAGATTTGCGCCAACTCAATTTTTCAAGCCCCATCTTGGTCTTTGCTTTGGTGGTCCAGCCCTAGGCGTGAGGTATTCCCTATTGCCGCAGGGCTGCGCAAAGACACAGCCGTCATCCCCCGTGCTGATGCCGACAGTTCTGCAGGCTCCCATGCGGATCGATGCTATGAGCCTCCGCCCCAGGACGTGTTTGAATGAATTTCATTGTTCGGGAACTTCGGGATCGGGTGGTGGAAGCAGTCTCCCGGTCGCAGGGCCGGATAGGGCCAGTTTTTGCTTCAGCCTCACAACATTCCGATATGTAGAAAGGTCCCGCGGTGACATGGATTAGTTCCACTTGTTTGGTGGTGCCTAGTCTATCGCGTTCGCGCACTTGAAACTTTAATGCTGATGCACTCTGCCAGGTGCCGGGCTGAGGATTATTGATTTGATTGTCCGCCTGCCGCCAACTGTCGTGAAAGGAACTCTTAGGGAGTACTGCAGTCTTTGGTAGCATTTCGGCTGGATGTTCGAGTTGTTGCGATCCGAGACGACGAGCTCTTCATTGCAGACACGGACAATCATCGGGTGCTGCGGTCGTGGCCTCAACCGTCTGCACTCACCGTTATGTCAGCCGCTCGCAACGACAGCATGGTGTGACAAGCAAGATCAAGAAAGAGAGACGAGTTCACATCATAAGACTCACGATTGGCGAATCGTAAACACCAAATCAATGCCCTCATAAATCCTGACGTCATTTTTTCGTTTCCTTCTGGTTTTGAGCAGATCTGCCCACCAACGAGCCCATCTGCAGCACTTGACAAGATTCCCACACGGGCGTGGTGCAGAAGCGCTTAGTTCTCCTCGGTTCCGAGGGTCAGCACAAGCCCGAGCAATTCCTCAGTCGAGGTGCCGCACTGAGAGCTTTCTGATGTGCTTTTCCACGGCTGGCGACGCCCTTCTGTTTGGCCCCGCCCTGTTCCCATGCCAAGAACAGTTGCTGTTGCTGTCTGTGCCTTCCGTCTCTTTGTGTTCCCTTCCCTTGGTCCTCTCAACGTTCTTTCATTAGTTTCCCCTTATGCCCACGGCGGATGGCTTGTTTATCCAACTCTGCGTGTATGCTTTGTCACGATCCGTTTTGTTGTTTCTCGCTCTGCCGGACATCTGATTCAAGCACGACTCGCATCCGTTGCGCATTCTGGTTTCGAGCGTATAGCCTTGGGAGCCAGGAGATCGAGGCTACTTCAGCAGCTTCAGCAAAACCAACCCGTTAACACCCGTACAACTCATGCTTCATGTTACATTCCGTAGCAGTTTGCCCGCATCGTGATGCTTAGTCTCACTGCCAGGTAGTTGCTGGTACTACAGGCATCGTGCGCGCACTTAGCCTTGCTTGACTCGCTTGGCATTGTTGTGCCACCATGCATTGCATTGTACCATCATTTGGTCTGGTGCGTTGTTCTAGTGGAACTGCGACAACAACAGCCTGCTCACAAAGAGAGGGTATGCTGTATGCTTACTCGAGCCCCGGAGTTGCTTCTGCTGTTGACAACGACTCGAGTCGACAGCCTTCGCCCACTTTGCTTGTTGCATCGGTGCTGACAATCGTCATATTTGCATGTACACACACACGCACACATACAGACAGACAGCTAGATAGACAGGCAGGTCGGTAGGTAGCTAGGATAGCTTAGACATAGAGGCACTGAGAGAGTATGCCTTTTCAGGTTTTGGATACTTACGGACCCAAGAGAATGAGCACTACTCCACCGGTACACAGAAATCCCAAATTACAAACCTTGGTAACCCTGCACCTATTGGTGCAACCTTCACTTAACTTATTCCGCAACAGACATGTGTATGCTCGCGGCAGCAATTGATCTGCCAAGCCGTTGTCACGGTTCAACCTTGAGACAATGACAAGTACAGATTCATACGTGTATATGTGTACACGCACACGCACACACACACACACATACGTACGTACGTACGTACGTACGTACGTACGTACATACATACATACATACATACGCAGACACACACACACCTGTACATATATATATATATATATATACATATATATATATATATATATGCACATGGGAAACAAACACGTGCAAGCACCCACACGCGCGCACACACGCACGCACGCACACACACACACACACATACAGATACGTGCATACACACACACAGAGATGCGCACACACACACTCTCTCTCTCTCATTAAGATAAACACGTATACAATGAAAGAGAGCGAGCGAGAGAGAGAGAGAGAGAGAGATCTCGACCCCCACAAGGCCCCTAAACAGGCGTGCGCCCTTGGGCGCGAGGTGCTTCGCACGTACCCTATGCCTCGGAGAACAGAACCGAACAGAGTGATCGAGGGACGAAGTGTGAACACAGTCTAGCCCCGTGCTCAGTTGTTGTATTGTGTTGAAAAGGGGGGAACCACAGACCGTAGAGACACTAAGGGGGAAACGGTTGTCGCAGGGACCAAGGATCAAGCATAGAGGCCGCGGAGCCCAGGCCGGCATGCAGGCTAAAACTAAGGGTTAGGGTTTGTGCAAGTTTGTTCTATGACAACCGTTCAACCCAAAAGCACAGACCGTTTGACCATGTTTGACCCCAAAGCCCTTTCTCTCGTAAAACATAGACAGGGGGTGTCTCGGCATGGGTCTGTTCGCGCAGACCTGAGCCCGACTGAAGGAAGGAAGGAAGGAAGGAAGGAAGGAAGGAAGAGAGAGACAGAGAGAGAAAAATCGCAGCACTATCAGACAGACAAGAACCAGTGCGCGTGCGTGCGCGGGGGGGGCAGGGGGGGCAGGGTTCTGCCTTTCCTTGGCTGTGACGAAGAAGAGAAAAGTTGCCACATAGCAACACCTCGAACAAGCGCTGCCGCTGCCACATGCTGCCGGGTTCGATCAGGCTCATTCCAGGGAACATCGTGGCCATCCCCGGAAGGTGTCGAGAACCATGGGGTGGTAGGCCTCCGGGCCAGGGGACCTCCTGTCCCTTTACCCCAAGCAAACAAACAAGACGGAAGCTGCCAGCTTAGCCCTACACCAGACTTGAGATCAGTGCGCTGCTGTGCACTTGAAAAAAGGGCTACTTCCCCCTCTTCTTTGTTTGTGCAAAGGAAGATAGACTAAATTCCGGTGGAATGCACGAGCATCTCTCCCACGCTGCATATGCTTCTTTATGTATTCGACTCAGTGCAATCGGACCCAGCTCAAGGCTGGCTGTCGGCCTGAGCAACTACGATCGCCACAAGCTGTTGCCACGGACAGCAGGAGGCTCAGAGCCAGCGAAGACAGCACATCATAATTGCTTCAACATCGGAGGAGAGGGAGGTTTACATAACCCCGCGCATAAGTGGCTGTGCGTGAGCCACACGGACCCAGTCACTAGCAGCCATATCGTTCGAAGTGTGGTTTTCGACGAAGCGATACTCGACAAAGTAATCAGATAATGGCGGCATTTGTGTACCTGGAGAGATGGCGGAAACACCGATGCGTTGCAACCACCTGTCAGCTTTCTACTGAATGTTAGCCTCCACTTGTCTTCTGCCCTCACACGCGGTCATCGAGTTTGTGCCTGTGTCAGGAACCGGCACTGCAAGCATTACAGGTGTACCTCGTCAAAGCTCCACGTAGCCTTCTAGAGAGGCGTCCTGAGTATGACCTTGCAACCTCCTAGGTTCTAGTTTCAATCGCAAGCGTTTCATCCGTACTGCAGGCAGCGGGTTCTTGTATGTGGCTGACACGGGTGGGAACCCAAGATTCTGCAGCTTTTTCCTTCGCTCTAGAGAGCGGTACAGTATAGGTTCGTCTTTGGGTTCATTCAGCTACATCACTTCGAGTGCTCTTCGAACAGAACTGAGACACGTAATGCTGACCATCGCTGCCGTTTGGCTCGAAGCTACGGCATTTTTGCACTGAGTTTAGAGTCCGTGCCACGGGGTGGCCGGTCGAGATGTGCAGCACCTCGGGAATATTTGGTGCATCATTTCGCGTACGGCAAGTGCACGACGAAACACAAGTTATTTATGTACATCCTCCAGACGCTGGCTCGGACAGTCATCAAGAGAAAGGTTTGCCCACGCTCGTGCGCAAACCTTTGCGCAAGAATGAGTAGGCGGTCAAACTAATTGCCTTCAACTTCCCCGACATCTTGCCAGGCAGCACAAGTGCATAGCATCTAAGGAGCAGGACAAATGGAGGCACTTGCGCGACTGACGCTGCTGATGTTGCTGAGGCCGTCTGTTCATGCGACCGTGCATGTGAGCCGAAGAGTCTGAGAGCGGCTTCCAACATTCCGAGTGGCCAAGGCTGCCGAACACCGTGGCGCAGGCCTTGGGATGCTTTCACTACGGCTACGCATGGACGACCCATGTATTAAGCAGAGCCTTCATGCATGCTGTGGGCTTTTGACTGCACGAGCACCGCGTGGTTTGTGTGAGCTGCCTAGGAATGCCATGACAAACGTGACTGGCAATCCCTTCACCAAGATATCTGCTCCGGAATGCAACTCGCCAAAGCAGACAGACATTGTTCGATGTAGCTCGTCGAGATCTCCGGAGACCAGCGCAGACCTTTTCGGCAGTGCAATATCTTTCAAGCCTCCGGCGTCCCACACTGAGCAACGCGTGTTTCTGAAGGCCATGTTTTTTTTACTAAGGCCAGCTCCAGTGCCGGAATACCATTGGATGCACAGGTTTCGGCTACTATCCCATCACTGGCTCCTGTGACTCCGGCTGAGCTTGAGCAGAATATGCGTAAAGCAGATATTGAACCCTTCTAGATTCTAGTTCTGGATGACCAGAGACAAGATGAGGCAAGGTATCCTCAGGTGAGTCGGAGGAAGGGGTGCCGTTGTGATGATCCTGGGCTTCGGTCACGTTAAAGCTCAGGGCGAACTTTCGTGTGACCCTTTCGGAAAGCCGTTCGTTTTTTGTTGATGGCGGCAGTGCGGCCATGTGCGGCAAAGGCTATCTCGGCGGTTCCGGCGGCGCCACCTGGGCAGAAAGAAACAAGCGGACTTGTTTTGCTGGTGCACTAGCACATGGTCGATGCAACAGTAAGATGACGATGTGCGTTTTGGTTATGAACGCTTTTTGAAAAACGACATGTGCGGTTCTGTGCAAGGTTCTGCACAAGACTTGGTAAAGCTTCTTCAATTGTCGTAGCATCCGGCCCCCCTCTTGCCTGGAACTGATCTGCATGCTCTTGGATTTGTCCTGAGGCTCTCTATGAGGCGAAGGGCGCCATTGCTGGACCGCGCGAGCTTCTAAGCTGAAACGGGTGCTGGGGTCACGGGGGTCAAACCATTTCTTGGTTTGACGGGTCAGCAGATTCAGTTGGTTTGAAGTCCGAGTTAATAATGTGGGGCATCCGCGGGTGCCACACTGCAGAAGTGGGCATGTATGCTATCGCGAGCCGACGCAAAGATCAGGTGCGTCTCGCCAGATCCGGCTTGCGTGTCGCTGCCGGACGCCAGCTTTCCAGGCAACTCAGCTTGTCCGTTGCATTGCGACTACACCTTCGTTCGGAAGTTCGGGGCCTGCGATGGACGGAAGCATCCAGAAGATATTTTGTCAGGTTCCACCCCTGAGAAGAGCATGAAAGCGTGGCCTGGGGGAGTCCAGCCGACTTCCTTGCAGTGCTGGCCACGAAGATCAGATGGTCAGGTGACCCGGTGCCGCATCTTGAAAGCATAGTGCAGACATGCGCAGACAGTGTAGATGCCGCGATGTCTCATAGAACACCCTTTGCCTGTGGTGCCAGATGTAGCGTCGTGGGAGGCACGTAGTGCTTGAGGCTTCTGCAGGCCTGCACAAGATATGACCCTCAGGCTACTGTAGGGTGCATGGCTCACCATCGACACTTGCACATGCTCTGCAATCTATGCCTATGCATTTGTCTTGTGTCCGAGGAAACCAGACAGCCATCGTCCTCGAAGACACCCAGGTAGCCCGCTCGTTAATTATTCTGGTTGCAGAGGGTGTAGGATGAAGCTGGAGTCAGGACGGGTGGCCTGGACGATGTGAAGGCATGGTGAAAGTCACAGACTTGGAGGCGCGTGTCTCACGAGTCAGCGAGTTGCCTGTTCGACCATATGATTGATTGATGCCAGAAAATCCTTTGAGAGATTGGTTGAGGCATATTGACAGGGCAATTACCAAATACTACAGGCTGTAGGTGTAAAGTGGCGCCAAAACTGTGGCCGACAAGACTCAAATACTTGCCGCTCCTGTTCGCGATATTCGGCATTTGGCATGCAAGGGCGAAGAGACGTGCCAGCTCCGCTGCATGATGTGGCATGCCGGCAATTAGCTAGCCATGGCCGGTCGGCAGTAGTCTCAACACGTCTCCAGGTTTTGATTGGCTTGTCCTAGAGTCTAGGCAAAATTCCAGGGAAGCAAATTGTTATCCGTGAGTTACCAGGAAAGGAAACCCCACACAAATCCAGCGGGTGAGACGAAGACCCCCCAGCTGAGCAGGTTGTACTATTTTATGGAGTGTGTTGTTGCGATGGTCTTGAATCATTGAACTCGCACAGTTTCGCCTCTAAGCAGACCTCGAGCCACATGCCTCGCCTGGATTGTCTGAGTGTGAGCGCCGAAAGGGCTGTTAAAGCATGTGCAACAGAGTGCAAGCCCCAAGAAAAGAAATGCAGAATTGCAGTGGCTGCCTGTGCGTTGTGCCAAGGTCACCTCTTTGCTCGGTGTGGTCCATTGAGACTACTTCAGATCCGAGTGGCTCGCCCATGTGCTGGAATGGCATGCTGGGGACGAATTGCTATAACGGCAACGGCCCGACGCCAGTGCGAGCGCAAAGGCTCCAGCACGGCACGTATCGAGTGCTGATGCAGACGACTGGAGTGCAGGTGCTAGGGCTACACAACAGCTTTGGAGGCACGGTCTACAAGACCTGGGAAGAGGGTGCCCAACATTGCAAGTTCGAGTGCAGATCGTTTCTTTTGTGCCAGTTCTGGCAATACTCAAAGACGTATGGGTGCTTCCTCGAGATTCCGTCTGAAGGTGTGGTGGGTTACCCATTGACAACATCGGGCCCTTTTCGGTCAGTGCGACTGGACAGTGAAGCAGCGGCCGATGTGGTAGCCGGTGAGATGCTCCAGCACAACTGCGTGGGGGACATGTCGCCGCTGCCAACCGCCATGCCGACAGGGAATGAAGTCCATCTCGTGGTTCCGGGCATGGAGCCCGCATCCACCCAGACCTCCGCGCAAGGAGGGTGGCCTTGGTGGGTCAGTTACTTGATTTTCATTTTTGTGGTGCTCTTACTGTGTGTGGTGATAACAGCTGTTTGGATGGGACTGGAAGACCGCAAGAAACGGCGTGCAAGGGAGAAGAACGTCAGGGGCGCATGGGATCCGGCCGGCCCGGCCGGCTCGGTCGGCAGCCATTCTGCAGAACAGGCTGGCTTCCTGCAGAACATCCACATGCCGCAGTTGCCGCAAACCTGGCACATGCCCAACATGCACCTTCCCTTCCAGGACCCTAATTACCAGTCCGTACCGGGCTATGGAGATCCAGCAGCTCATATGCAAACTCATGGAGGCCGAATTGCCGGTCGCAGATTTTAAAATGAAGGTCTTGCTTACAAGATGAATTTCCAAATGTTTCACTGGAGCGCATGTGTCCTCTTGCAGGAGAGACTGGGCGTTTGCTGCGGTGGTGGCTGAGCACAGCACAGCGTGTGCTGATGCTCTCGTTAACGGTGATGACTGACTACTACAGGGGTGCGCATAGCACGCATATCAGAGATACAATGCCAGAGATGCAACAAGCGGATGCCCAGCGGCGGAAAGGGATGCTGTCAGACCCCCATCAAGACAGCATCCCAAAATTAGTTTGATTAATTTTGCTTCCTGCTGGCAGAAAAAAGCCGTTTTCTGGTGCACACGGAACATGGCAACATGGTTAGATGGGAGGAGGGTAGAGCGGCGTGAAGAGCCGTACTTATGCTCTCATACCTCAGGCAATCACCGGATCCAGAAGTTTGCGGCGGACATCTCAGAGCATCCATCAGCTAGCATGCTATTACAGTGTCACAAAGATTTGGTGTGCAGAGGCCGTTGCCGGGCGGGTACGGGGGCGGTTAGCCTCAGGGCGGGGGGGGCGACCCGGTACAACTGCACAGTTTATACAACTTGGCACATTTGGCACCTTTGACTTACATGTCTGCGGTCGAAACAGCAGATGGACAGGCTGGTAACCCCGTCAGCCTTTTCCAGCCAAGTTCCAGCTGTCGCGAGATGCCGATGCAGAGCTACGGTAGTACAAACAAGGAAGCCAAGCAACCCCCGCAGTTTCCAGAGATTTGGGCTAAGGTGGCTGCAGGCGACCGGATCGGTCTAACCGTGGCTGGTGAGCCGGGAGCCTTCTGCAGCTGTGAAAGTTTCACGCTGCAAGTTGCACAAGTACCCACGCCTCCATGCGTGCGGCGCCATGTCGTATGGACTGTACAGGCATTATTTCCGGCCGCTTGCAGCTGAAGTTCTGAAGGGGCTCAAGTACGTGCATGTGCAATTCAGCAATGTGCCTCTGTCTTCCACTTATGCAAGCCTTCCACTTACACTTCACGATCGTCGACTCAGCTCAACATAGGCCCACTAATGAAGGTTGGCCAGAAGCCACATGCCCGCCTTATGGCTAGACATACGCACCCTGCGCAGACACTTTGGTGCTAGATACAGCGTCCACCCGACCCTTACCATACCAAGTCGGACCATGTCCCAAAAAAAACAGCACTCACCAAGCTCTTGTACGCGGGGCGAGGAGCCCTCCCGATCAAATAGGCACCGGTTGCCCGTACCGGTGCCTCATACTTGCCGCGGAGGGCCCGGTGGGAATCGTGCCGCACTGAGTTCTTGAGCCATGCCCTGGCATAGCAATTTGTACTGTTGGATTTGTTTTGAGTGCAGCGCTTGTACCAGGGTTCTGCTGGGAAACGGACCTGGTGACCTCCTGTCGGCTTACGTACTGAAACCTGGAAGTTGCACAAGTAAACCGGCACTGTGACACTGCGGCAATGACAATCAATGATGTTCCTTCAATGAATGGAGAAGTCGTGCGCACCCTGTGTATTACCGTCAGAATCCTTGTAAACAGTGAACGCTGAGGTGCCCCGAGATCATGCGGGCCGGCTCTAGCGAGTCTCTAGGCTCGCGGAGAGTCGCGGGAGGAAGCTAAGTCTGCACACACGCGCGCGGAACCAAGCTTTGCCTCAGACTCAATAACGGTCGGCTGCAACAAATACTAGAGGTTCCTTGAAAGGAATGTCCAGCATATTCCAGCATTTCGATTGCGGCGATGTAAACATGACCGGACCGAAGGGACAGGTTTAGCAGTCGGTAAAATTCGATTCGATTAAAGCGCATGGAGGACCAGCTGGGCTGCCGACAGACATCTCACCGAAGCTGGCGGCAGACATCTCTTCACCAAAGCTTTCTCCAGGCAACGCAGTCAGGGTGACCAAGATGGGTTTAGCAGCGAGAGGCTTAGCAGTCAATCGGATGCACAAGATGCAAGGCCACACAGCTTTGCAGACATTGGGAGATGCGAGTTGACTTCCAGCTCTGCTAGTGTCATGTGTCGCTTCATTGGGGGCCAGTGAGTGCAGCTACTTCCTGTATCGATTTTCAGGTGTGGACCTGCGAAAGTCTACGAACCGTTCCTTTGCTTGAAATAAACGGCTGTCTCTTACAGTGTGACAATTGGCAGCGACCTTCTGAATGCGAGGGGTCATCGGATGGATCTGAGACTTCATTCTTGTCAAAAAGCCGCATGGACTGCCATCGGAAACCCCACAGGTCTAAATGACAATGTCATGTACGGAGTGATGCATGTAGTGGGCGCTTGCTCGTCTGTTTGTTAACGGCAGAGAGGCGATGACAGGTCGCCGTGGTGAGGGTGGGGTGGCAGTGCGGAGGGATTTGCAGACTTGACATGTTTTGTCGCGGATCCAAAACAGCGGCATATCATGAAAGCTAGTTTCCGTCGTCGTGCCTTCTGTTCATGTGTTTCCCTCGCTCAGCCGCCAACACTGGCGACAAAGCCGAGAACGCGCGGAAGGTCCTCGAGGCGCGAAAGGGCTTTCCGTCAAGTTGTTGGTTGGCCTCAAAACAGAGCACCTGCCGGTGTAGTGCACGCCGTACTGCATGGTCTAGCTACAATTTCTGAATGCATGTGACGGCCTGCAGCAGCCCAGAGGCGAGACGACAGAAGCAGCGGAATGAAGAAACGAAGATCACATCTGCAGCACCCGTGGCACCGGCCCCTAGCAGTGCCAGTGCTGCAAGCGGAGCGGGACGGACATTGGCAACAGCAGGTGGTGATTCTGAGCTGGACAGGCGCAGTGTGAGTCGCCTCCTCCTGATATGCATTAGAGTCCCTTCATGTTGGTTTCAAACGTTTAAGCAGTTTAGCACAGGTTCTCAGCACAGCTGCTCTGTTCCAGCTGGAAGTAGTCTCAAGAACGTCCAAAAAGGTTCTGGACATCTAAGGACTCAGTCAGAACGCCTTGAAATGGATCCAACGGCTCGGAATGCTCTACAATTTTCCAGATGTCTAAGGCTGTGTCTGAACGCGGTTCTTCAGAATGCTCTAATGCTCCCGGAGAGTCGTCCGATGGTTCAAGATCCCTTCCAAAAATTTGCGCGCAAACAAACCACCAGACATTCCAAGATATGCATTGCAACACACTACCAGGTGCAGCAGAGGAGACATCGCGTCTTGGGCTGCGAGCTACAGGGGTATTTGACTTCACAGCTGTGCTGTTTCGATCAGCTCCAGGGCGGCTAATTTTACTCAGCACGCAGTAGATGTTCGCATCTCCACTGCATCAACTGACGTCCAAGGCAAGGCTTTTCCCAGATGCTTGGGAACAGAATCCTGCAGGGAGTGCACGACATCCTGAGCATCATGGATGACAAGGCAGTCGTTTCAAGTAATAACTCACTGTGGAATTGCTCGGCACACCACTACTGCTGGGCAACTTGTTCTGGGCTTCGAGGCTAGCTTTCAGTTGCAGCATTTGCCCGAGGTGTTGTGCAAGTATGTGTGAGCGAGTGCACCAGACATGAACTTACACAGCTAATGGATCAGGTCGAGAACCTTGTCGCGGAAGTTGCTGCCATGCGCAAGGACATGCGCGGCAGCGCGTTTGCACCAGGAGTTCCAGCAGTGTCGCTACTCTTTTTCCTTGACGGACATAAGCCCTTCGGGCTGATGGGCATTGGTGTACGGTATAAATCGGTATAATGTGGGGTGGCTCTACTGCCCGCTAGTGGGCATCATTGTCTTGGAGTGACATAGGCAGCCTTCCTGATGATCCGCAGATGCGATCCTGATCGATCCTGCAGAAACGCTAGGCTTGGAGCCGACGCAGGGCGTCCTGCAGGGTGTCCAGTGGTGACCCCGCTGCAACTTTCAGACCCAAATGAGACCAACTGGCGCTGACAGAAGGGGAATCTGTCACTGTTGTTGAAGGTGCACAGGCCATGTTGAGAACGACACCGCTGTCATGGGTCGAATAAAGGTTTGGACAAATCCTGGTGGTGTCAGTGATTCTAGACGTGTGAACCATGGAAATAATTTAACAACTTGAAGTTGAGTCGCGCAATTCTGCAAGGCTGGACGACAGAATAGAGGGAAAGCTGGATGCTATCATTCAACAGCTGCGGCGTGGCAAACTTGAGCGGGAAGGCACGGCGAGTTGTGACATCTCGTGTCTCGTCCTATGATCTCGTTGCACAGTTCTTAAGAGTTCTTACGTGGCTCAGGGACGGGCTGACTGAGGATTGTGGCGTGTTTTGCTTCGGCCGGTGCGTCTGTGTCGTGCATGCATGATTATGCAGTGCAAGTATGCACCATCTATGCTATGCATGTATTCTACCTCCTTCTAGATGTGCTAGTGATCGAGACGAATTGGGTCGTATGTCTCGACTCCCGCAACCTGGGCACCCCACACAAACGTCGAATGCCAGATGACGTGGGCCCGGCGGCGACCTCGCTTCGAGTAGGGGAAGCTGCTTGACTGCAAGAGCTACATGCATTTGCTCTGCGCACCCTCCGTGACCACTTGTTAGCCTTCCACCAGGAACTGCGTGTGCGCGCTTCCGAAGCACGATGTAGAACCACAGTCAAAAAGATGGCTGCCTGCTCTGAGGATGCCGTGCTGCAGGGTCAGAACGGCCAGACAGGCCCAGCAGTCCCCAAGAGAAGCTGGGCTGCATTGGTGACGTTCACCGCAGCACCCGAAACCTTTTGCGTTGTGCTGGAGCTCTTCAAGACAGGGGCTGCAAGATCTTGTATAGGAAGCCCATGGAAGCCCCGCAGGTCGATTCGCACAGTTCATACACACAATCAATACCCGACCCAGCTGCTCGGATGCGATTAGGTAATCCGGTCACCTGCTGCACGTGCAGAGATTCAGTTGGACTCGCGAGTTCTCTATCAGAGCACACGGAGTTGAACACTGCTAAGATCATCTGACTGCTTGATGGCTAGAGGTCAGGGATACATCAGCTCAGTGAATCATTCAGAAAATCGACAACGGCATGCGGCAGATAATGAAATCATCCCGACCGCGGAAGCAATACACAAGGCGAGGTTGACGAGCCATGTGCTCGGTGGTGGCTCAACCATGGCGTATGTTTTCAATCGCTGGTTTGATTGAATTTGTGATTGTGTCCTTGCTTTTATGCATTGGTATTTCCTGGTTATTTGTTGTACAGCAGCACTGTTTTGGGCTTGGTCTATGCTTCGTTTGCGTGTTGGTAGAGATTGGTCTTAGGCAACGGTATTCGCTTCTTGTTGTGCTGCATTGCACGTTCATTCTCATCATTCTCGAGTTGATGTATGGTCGTAACAATGGTCGTATGCTTGACAACACACACTGCCTTCTTACTATGTAATTAGTCCTGCATTTGCTGCTTGTAGTACTATCCTTGCCCCGCTTTGTTAGCCGCAGCACGCCCGCACTTCCTTTCTTCTGAAGTCGCGCGGGCTTGCTTTCAAGACCATCGCGCCATCACAAACAGTTGCGTCAAGCACCTGAGTCATATAGAACTTTTCAAGATCCATCATACAGGCATTCGGTTTGCCTCCCCCCCCCCCCGCTTTGTAAGCCGCGCAAACTCGCTGAGGATATCACCCTGCCGGCAAAAACAGAAACTATTGGACGCATTCAGAACCCGTGATACAGTACCCCCCCCCCCCACCCCTTTGCTGTCTTCTCAAACCGTGCAGGCTTGCTTCTGAGAAAATCGCGCCATCAAAAAGACTTTTTCAACCACATAATTCGAAGTCTTATAGAACTTGTTTAAAATCCATCATACAGGCATTCGTTTTTCAAAAGGGGTGGGACTGCGCCCCCAACCCCCTCGCTTATCAATGCTGCTAGCAATTTTAAAAAGCAAGATTGTAGAGGTGGGCAACAGAGAGCAATGAAAAGCAATATTGTAGATGCAAGAAAACAAGCAATGACAAATCAACAATTTTGAGGTATGTACAGCCTTGTGCGCTCGGGGCTCCGCCACGTCTTTGCCGACTCAGAGGTGTGAAACCGCAGAACTTGCCCTTGAAGTCTCCGGTTCGGACGCCCGGCAGTAGGACATTCCAAGCGCGTGAAAACAAAAAAAGCCATGCCATGGATGCAGAACCTCCTAGATTAGAAACTACCCAGACACCAGCCCGACCCCTCCCTCACACCCCAGGCCCCATGGCCCCCAGGCTGGTCTGAAGAGGTCGTGTTTTCCCTTTTTGCTTTTTGGCCGGAGCGTGGTCCGAGAGGTCTTTTTCCCAGGCAGCCCAGAAATGGTAACTCCACAATGGCTTGAAGCAAAACAGCAGAAAAGGAAGGCCGGCAAATCCGCCTTCCCGACGAGCTTCACGAAGAAGAATACTGCAAATTGTCGTTCCCTCATGTTTCATTGGTTGAAACAAAAGAAGTCTCCAGAACTGGAGCTCCCCAAACTTCCCCAATGGCTTGCTGCAAATCAGGGAGAACGGATCGTTGGAAGCACTTGTGGCACTTGTGGCATTCCGGCAAGCGGCGGGATCACTCGATGTCATGGATGTGCTTCAACACCTTCCTCGACTCGTTTCAGCAGGAGCTGCCATCTTTTCGCCCAGGCATTCGGCACTTTCGTAGCGTCGCATCCTACACCCCAGCTCCCTTGGCAGTGTTGTCCGAACTCGCATGTTGTCAGTTTGGGTCCGGACGGCATGAGGCGAGCTTGCTGCAGATGAAGTTGATCCGGATCTGCATGATGCCAGGTCGGTTGCCGGATGTTGCATGCACAGGGCACGGAGTATCGTAGGTGCTCGCAGTCGTATGTTCGTTTCGAAGATGCAGTTTATTTTTTTGCGTACCGTATTTTTTGTATAGAGGCTCGTTGAAACAGTGCAGTTGAGATGCCGATGCATGGTTCCTTGTGTTGCAGGGCGCGAACATCCCTCCAGTTCTCTTCAGGGCGTGCCAGCGAGGCGGCCACAGAGGACACCTCGTTGCAGTAGCAGAGGCGTGGATTTGCCGGAACACGCCTGGGCCAAAACTTCGTGCTGGTTACCCTTCAGTAGGCAACGTTACTCGCGAGGCTGAACCAATTCAGGTGGGTTTGCCGGTGAAGACTCTTGAATGTGTTGTGCAGGATCTCGACCATGTGTGGCTTGGACTTGCTGGGCTGGATTGTGCTGTGACCAATCAGTGGCCACGGTGGAGGAAACCAGCCTTTCGGTAGTTGCGGCTTCTGACACGGCCATTCCAAAACTCAATGAACTGGTGAAGTGTCATTGTATCTACAGGACTAGACTGCTTGTTTTGCCAGCGATGTGGATGGACTGGAGATAGAGTGGACAGCACACAGAATCATTCAAGCCGTGCTTGCGAAAATCCCACCGCCGTGTGTAACCTCACCTCTTTCATTGCGGCTGCAGTGCCCTGACGACTCTGAACACCAAGCCTGTCAAGGCCCAGAGTCCCTGAAAGCAATGCAGCGGCGTGGCTCACTTCTGAGCAGAGCTCTGCGCACAACTCTGCGAGGCCCGTCAAGCCAGGGAGAACCGAAGAAATACCGACACTGTAGTCTGCAGTCACTTGCCAAGCCATGTCTTCCAGCGCAGGCACGGCGAGCATAATTTTCTAGGCGCCGCGCATAGCTCGGAAAAATGCGGTCCATGCAGCTTCCCAAAGTCCATGTCGAGGCCATCTTGGAGAGTCAACGAGGCTTACGAGGACCTGTGGCAGTGGCCTGAATTCCCTGGTTGCCAAACTGGTTTGGAAGGGATCTCAATATCGAGGCACGGGGGCGGTCGCTCTTCTCGCCGATCTTTCCAGGACGTGATTCCATCCTTTTCCATGGTTCCTGCACCCCAACCCCTTTCCCCCTCTTGTTCTCCGACCAAAGTCGGTTGTGCTGGCGGTTTAGCAACCCTTGTCCTCCCACAGTACGGTGGAGAAGGAGCAGTAGTCGTAGTAGTTGACGTCGTCGTCGTGGTCGTCGTCGTCGTCGTAGTAGTAGTAGTAGTAGTAGTAGCAGTAGTAGGCGGCAGTAGGGCGCTTGCCCTAACTTCCACCGTTCCCCCTTGTTTCTGCGATCTTCACTGGTCACTAGTCGGCCAGAACCCTCCCTTTGTTCTTCACCCTTCGCCCCGAACAACACCCCGTTACCCTCGTTTGTTCTTACTCCCCCTCCGCCACTTTTCTTTTTCCGCTGGGTCTCGAAACTGGGGCTGCTGCAAAATATCACGTCGCGAAGAGCTTCGAAGAGTGCACATGAGCACGCCGTCTCCCACGTGCGTGTCTCGTTCGATTGCAGACACTCTGCACGCCGCGAGTCCAATTTTTCCAGCCCCTCAGCTCACCGAAGGACGAGGCAGGCCCCGAGGAAGGCTCCCGCCAGCTTGTCCTCCGGCGATTGGGCATCGGTACCAACGAAGAGCCGCTGTTCATGCAAGAGCTTGAGTTGCTTTGGAGCATTCTTCGGCATGCTTGCGGGAGGTTGTGCAAGGAGGGCAAATGAAAATATAAGGGCAGCTAGATGCTGCAACCGAGGAGTCCTTCTGGCGAAGACAGCCAAACCAGCCAGGCCATGCTTTGCTAACCGCCCTTCGATTCTCGGAGCTTGTGGGATGGCCCTTTGTTTGCCAAAAGCAGGCTGCGTCGGCCGCCGACCCGCCCGTGGCATCTCATGTGTCTGCAGCCTCCATAGCCGCAGAGCCGCAACAAAATTTCGTAGCTTCTTGCATGCGTCCGATGTGTCCAGCAAGGCATCGAATGCTCGCCGCTGTTTTGGGACATCGCATTGCAAGACACAACTTTGCATAGGACCGAGCAAGCGCTATTGAGATTGTATGCGGTTTTTGCGCGGGCTTTCTACCTTTACCATCAGTTCCGAGCGCTGCAAAGCAGCTACGCTAAGGTTGAACGTAGCCCGGTCAAGAAGACCACGGCATCCTCAGGCCAGCGCGGACTGGATAGCTCGCAGGGTACGACAACGATGCATCAGGAGACGTCATCGGCCAACTCTCGATGTGCCGGCGTCTTCGTACTACCCTCATGCCGCACTCAACCTTTGTCTCTTGCCAGCCGACCACCTGAACTCGACCACTTGAACTGCTAAGTTCATAAGGACCCAAAAAGGAGGCATAAAACTCCTTAATAAGGACCTGACAAAGGGTCTGATAAGGCAGGGCCCCTATGATAAGTCCCGCGGAGGCATGTTCTTCATGAAGCAGCCCAGCAAGCGAGTCAGGCTGGACACGACCAGACATCGTCACGCCTCGAGACCTTGAGCTGTAACATGCTAAGGCCATCTGTTCATATGAGATGCTCCAAGGATTCAACGCTTCGCTTCCGGATGTTAGCATGGTTGTCCAAGCAGATAGATTGGAAGACAGCATCAATCGCTCATTGATCCCTGCAGTACCGGGACCGCCGAAGGGCAAAAAGTTGCCCCTTCTGCCACTTGCATGCCTTAGCTGCAGTTTACAATGGGCTAGTTTCTGAATGTTTCTCATGCTTGCTACTAATTGGCGGTAGCGGTTTGGCGCTTGATTGGGTGCACGTGTGACAGAGAGACAGAGAGCGACAGCGACCAGTACGACGACAACTATTGCTGCTACTGCTCTAGTGTCCGATTATTGCTATATTCTTTGTCATGGCACTTGCTCATTGCCTCTGCTGTTGCTGTTGCTGTAGCTAGTGCTATTGCCATAGCGTTTGTTGTTCAATACCTATTGCTATTCCTCCTCCTCCTAATACTACTGCTTTCGGGTGACATACTACGACCACCAGTAGTAGTAGTAGTAG
>CAJNDV010013224.1:162207-184783 GCA_905221635.1 Symbiodinium sp. CCMP2456
TGCTGCTGCTGCTGCAACTACTACTCCTACTACTATTACTACTACTACTACTACTACTACTACTACCACCACCACCACCATCACAACCACAACGACAGCCACAACAACAACAGAACACAAAAACAAGAAACAAAACACAACCTGCCAACCAACAAACCCACCCACCCCACCCACGCACGCCACCCACCCCACCGCACCCCCAACCCAACCCCACCCACCCCCACCCAACTCCGCCCAACACCCCACCCCACCCCGCTCAACCTCACCAAGCAGGGGTGGGCAGGCGGTTTGTGCCATGTGAATCCATATGATTAATGCGTCCCTGTTGTAAATTCAAGCCATGACTAGTGACTAGCGCGTATGCGTCGCGTACAACTTGGACTGGAGTTGTCTCCACCAGTGACTTCTCCTTCGCACCCTGACCTGAAAAGCAAGGTTCGACAGCGAAAGCGCACCTGGCTTCAGAAACAAGTTTGGCGCCGTGGCTGGATCTTTGAGTAAAGCATCTTAAACTATGTGAATATGCAGGCTGAACAGCCAAACTTGGGAGCTTTCTTCGGAAATGCCGGGCTAGGGACGGAGCACGAGGGCCCTCAGAGTCACGAACGTGTGGCAGACAGCAGCGGCACAGTTTCGCCTGCCCCAGGATTCCGGGCTAGCATTTCTACGCGGTGAGAATTTCGAGCCAAATCTAGACACTAGGTGAAGTGCAGCAACGGCAAGAGCGGGTTATTGTTAGGTAAAAGCCTCAAGCGTTCTCCAAGCTCGGCTCGTGCCCCTTGAAAATAACAGTTTCAAGTTGCAGGATGCTGATGCTAAGCCTTGGTTGTAAGGATGTTCCTGGAAGATCCAGATCTCATACGTGGAGGGCGCATTTACGAAAATGTGCTGCTTGGCCGATGATGTGCTTGTTGCTTTCGCGATGGGCACATCTGAGCTGTTGGCATGAAGACTTGTTCCAACCATACGGCGTCCTATGTCGAGTGGTGTTGCACTCTGGATTCTGGCCACACCTGTCACACGGGACCCCTTTATTTGTATTTCCGCCCCCCCTGCTTCGCGTTCATACCGCCCAGATTCGCCAGTCTATTGCCGGCGTCCGCATTTCAGAACTCACCCTGAAATCTGATGTGCACTCTTTTAGCAGAGAGTCCGCCTGAGAGAGAATGTTATGTTTCAAGTGATGTGTTGGCAGTTCAGAAGTATGGAGGTCCATGTCACAACCAGTGGCCGATAGGCTAGGTCGCACGTGAAATAGGGTTGGATGCGCGTAAGTGATCCGGGTTCGCGGGCCACTCTCGTACGTACGGGGCTTTAGTGCCGTACTGCATCTGATGGCAGCCCCAAGAAGTCCTTGCTTCTCGACGACGGGTGATCACCACAGGTGCCGGTCTAGCGAGAGCTGGACTCAAGGTCGAGGGGTGTGGAAGGAAGGAAGGAAGGAAGGAAGGAAGGAAGGAAGGAAGGAAGGAAGGAGCGAGGGAGATACGGAGGAAGATGCAGACGGATGATCAGACAGTCGAAAGAGATGCAGGCAGCAAGGTACTTGGCAAGATTCCGCATCGCCCAAGGCTTTCCTGTGTGATTTTGGCAAGCAGCTTGGCAAGCAGATTGCTCGAATACATGGTGATGCTTCGACGGTGCGGCTCTCACGCGAAATGTAGAGTTGACCCCCCCGCGACCCCGTTTTGCACAACCCGTCGCTCGACTGAGATAATTCATTTTTGGTTGTCTCTTTGACTTAGGCACATGGTTGCCAGTCATTCCGAAGCAATTCTTGGGCGTCAACGACACGATGCTCGGCAAAGCTCGGTCAGAGGGAAATGTAGCTGCAGCTTTGAAGCGGACTGGTCTTCAAGAGATGCTTCATCAGACATCGCAATGGTCGATTATCAGTAGATCATGACCTAGGAGGTGGCGGCCCTTTAAGGTTGACCTTGTTTGCTGTTTGCTGCACCATGCCCTCGGTTGTAAGATCCACAATTGATCTCAGGACAGTGTTTGGACTCGACTTGGCCCTCTTCTGCGTGGACTGCTTGTTCTTCCTTGAGGCCTCCGAGCTCGACTGCTCTGCTCTTGTTTCAGGTCTGCTATGCCCCGCAGAGAAAAACACGACAGCTGCCTCGACATTGAAGCGATGCCTGCCAGGTCGCACTTCGGTTTTATGGATGCCCCAATCGTCTGCGATTCTTTACCAGGCAGTTCGGCGTCCTTTTTACGACAGCTACCTCTTTCGGAGCTTCCGAGAGTTGCCTTTTATCGATGAAGCATCAGGTCTGCAATCACTTTCAGGGCTTGCAGGGCGATCAACCATATAATGACATGCACTTGAAACCAATGTGTTGAACAGAAAACGGAGTAGGTGAGACAGACATGTGCCTTGGCCAGGGGTTTTCGTTGTGTGCGACAACGTTTCATGTCGGGCACAAGGACATGCAAGAGAACTTGAAGGGTTCGGAGATGCAGCCAGTCCCTCTCTCCTTCTTTGCCTCTCGTTTATCCATGCTCCGGTACAGAATTCAACGCTCGGGCCCCTCAATCGGAAGCAGGCCAGATGGCTGGGATTTGAATACAATGCCAATGCCCACATCGCAGGAACAAAAGCTCTTCCATCGAAGATCTTTCACTTGGCACCAAGTTCAGCCTGCTCATGCTCGAATAGGATCCCTTGACCTGAAGCGACAGCCCGTGGTAAAGATCAAGAGATCCAATGAGTTTCTCTGCCTCCCTCATCCACTCAAGCTTTGGTCGCCTCTCAAGTCTTTCTGCAACATCTGAAACTCGGGTTGTTGGATTGGAAACTGACAGTATGCCGGCACTATCACAGGGTACTCGACTTAGGGGCGCTTTTCCGATGCTGGCGGCATCAGTCTGGTTAAATTGCACAGTGGTCGTATGTGACAATCTCGTGCCAGCTTTTACAACGCCCTGGACATTCTCTCCGTAGCCTTGCCAATGGCGATGAAGATGCGGGTTCAATCGCTCCCCAGCTGCAACTTAGCAGCTCCGTTCATGGCGCAGCTTGGGCGGTAGGAGCAGAATCAAGGGACCCCATGCCCCAGCAGGCTGTCACTCGCAGCAGAAGACAACTTGGACATGTCCGGGATAGAGCTGCTGCTGATTGTCTTAGTGCCTTGGTCAGACGAGTTTCCGCGGTCCAAAGCCTGAGCTTTGGGAGCGCAGGGGGGGCTTGCAGTAGTTCGGGTTTTGCAGGGCGGCATTGCCTGCATATTCTGCTGCAGAGGTAGTCGACAATCCGGTACCTCAGGTGTACAAAATTTGTGGGTGAACTTGGGTTTCGGCGACATGCGAATTGTGCCGGAACGTATTCGGTTGAAACGCTCAGCTGTGAATTGATGTTTCCCGAGGTGCCGGTGGTGCGTTTGCTCAAGCTTCTGAGACGGTTTGAGACGCTTGTCATCTTTCGGCGTTCCATATGTGACCGGAGCTTGAACGAGCTGCGCTGTGTTTGCCGCATTCCTAGCACGGTCGCGAAGCTCGCTGCTCCAAGCCGAACCGAGGAACAGCCACCTCATCCAACAGGCCTTTTCCGAAGCTCTGGGAGTGGCTTGGACTGATTTGTCGGACCAGGCGTGACCCCGGAAAAATGCAGCTTTGGGTATCTGAGCGTTTCGTGGGGCATGCATGGCCGTGACTTCTCTCGTCGTTCCTCGTCTGATTCCGAAAGCTTAACGTCAAGAAGTGAGGCATTGCCTTCTTTGCTCTACTGCATGGTCAGGCACTCAGAGGTTCGAGTGGCAAGCATAATTCATGGGATCGATTAGTCTGCGCAACGAGTTTCGCTACTGAGATGCTGCTGGTGTTCTTCTTCTCCTCTGTCATTTATGTCTTGGAGTCTGAAAGCGCCTCGGCAACAGCAGATACACCGGACGTCACAAGAAAGCTACTGTCTTTCGACCTTTGCAGGAGTTTGCTGTGGTAAGACATTGTTGCTGCGTCGCAGCGCGTGCCCTGACCCGGCACCCCGACAAGAGTTCATGAGACTCTCAAGTCTCCAGTAGTTTCCAGACCGAGATGCAAGCCGCTTGCGACTGGAGAGCGGCGCAGGCTCCCATGGCTCCAGCCAGGTCTCGAGTAAATATCAAACCAGGAATCCAGCTTGAGGAGCTTGAGCTGCTTGCACGCCCCAAGCTCAAGGTGGCAACATCGAGAGCATGCCCAGAGCAATTTGGTTCACCATGGTGTTGCCGGGCTGCATGGCGTCCTTTGTCCCTGAGCATATGCATGGGTGCCAGGCCGTCAGGCTAAACTGCTAAACAGCTCCAGGCGGCATTGCGAAGCTCTCGCAACACGAGACCGAAACCTCGCTAGCCCCTGCATCACGGAACCCTGCGAAGATCACAGAGCTTCAATCACGTGCAGATACCAACAAGGACACTCAGCACTGTGGGGTATGGAGACATCGTTCCGAAATCATCTGGCGGCAACATGGTGGTCTGTGTTCTGATCGTAGTGCCACGTGGCAGCAGCCTAACATCTTGTGTTTGTTTCGACTGCGGGATCCATGGAGGCAGAGCAAGTCTTCTTGCGGTAGAAGGACAAGTCCTGACATCCTTTGTGAATGGACCCCAGGTCCGCGATATACATGGCTATGCCTATCGGAATTGTCGGAAAGGCACGTGCTGCTTCGGAGTGACAGCACCTAAGCGCGTCAACTTACCATGCACCCAAGAAATCTGGCAACTGAACGGAGCGCAGGCACATGGTATCGCCCTGCTAGTTTCATTTTGCTCTGGGAGGCCTTCGGTTCTGTCTGGGACGACCGACACAGGCTCCTGCTTATGCAGCGACTGAGGACTGCCAACCTTAGGGTGTAGGCTGCTGCCCAACGGCTGACTTTTGCACGACTCGCAGACAGAAGCCAGCACCCCGCAAGACGATTATGGAAAAGTGTTTGCCGTTTGCATGTCCGGAGGATGTTGACATTAACGCACGCCGGTTGAAACAAAGGGGTGCACGCCTGTGTTGCTTCTGAGCTCTCGGTCTTCCAATGCAGCTGCCACGACCGCTTGAATTGTAGACTGAGCGGCGCATCGGGGGAACGTGAGACGTGAAAGAAAATACAGATGGCACCTAATTAGCCCAAGCCAAGCCCAGCACGAGGACTCGCTTCGCCACTGCCTCTTGGCCAGAAAACGAGTCTGCTCGGTGATGTGGTGTGTGGGCATCAATAACGCGAATGTCAAGGCTATCCGGTTGTGAGTGCAATGCAGCAAGGTCGGATATGATCCACAGGATATTCCCGGCTTGTTTTGCAGCTTGAACAGACAATGGAGTGGAAGTCAGTTTGTGGTACAGTGTCTCAGCATGCCACTGCGGAAGCTGGCCACCGCAGAGTCGATTAGATGATTTTCTTTGTCTTCGGTCTAGGGCTAGGGCAGCGCAAAGTTGGCATACGCAGAATCCGGAAAGAGCTGTCAGTGTGAGCCGGCCCATAAGTTTCCAAATCGTGCTGCACGGAGGTAACTACGATGAGAACGGTGATGGTGAGCTGTCCATGGACGAGTTTCGTCACCTGTCAAACCCTTGGTGCACGCCCTGCCTGCTACGAGTGCCTCTGTGTGTGTGTGTGTGTGTGTGTGCGTAAGCGCGTGCGCGCGATTATTTGTAGCTATCTACAGCGGACGGTTGGTTGTGTGTGTTGCTGGGTTCTGCTCCGCTCAACATGTTCGGACGAGAGCGCACCGTTTCCGATTCGCCAGTTTCAGTACTCTGTTTCGGATTGTGCCTGCTCGTGTCAGCCGTAGCAGGCAACCTCGCAGGCATAGTGGGAGCATTTTAGGTAGACGAAATCATCGCTCCTGATGCGACCACGACTGCCACACAAGAAAACGGCAAGGTTCGATCTTTCCCAGATTGCATAACAGCATAGCGAGATTGAACTGAGGCCGAATGCTCCAACAGAATCTTGGCTTTCCCTTCTGCAGATGTGCCGAATCTTTCAGAAACATGGTTGTAGCGTCTTGAGATTAAGAGCTCCAAACAGTGCCATTGTGACCTATTCTGTCGAGCCGATGGACTTGCCCTGCCGAAAGGCATCGTTTTCTTGAATTCAGGCTGGAGGTCGAAGCAAAAGACGAGCGTGCTCATGACGTCTTCCAGGCCTTTGACAATGATGGAAGTGGAGTTGCCTGGCTGTGCTTAGCTGCAGGCCTCATGGGCACCAAAGCTGGCATGAAGGAGCGATGCTCAATAACTTTCAATAGCCAATAAACTCACGCATCCCACAAGAAGGAACGAAATACAGCTGAGCCCAGACCTTGCAATGCCGCGACTGCACCATGTCGAAGAAGGTCCAAGCACCCAACCCACTGAGGCCATTGATGATTCTGAGTTCATCAAGACGCTATTCCCGACCGCATACAAGACTCTCGGCATCGTTTGCTTTCTCCCCTCCAACTGTTTTCGCTTGCGGTCGACATTGCAACCAGCGCTTCAATATCAAAGACTGTGCCTGCGCTTACATCGGTCATAATTTGTTGCCTGGCGGGTACTGAGCGATGTGACCACCGCTCTTCGAAACATGCCTGTTTCGTTTGCTACAGCGAAGCGTCAGGCGCCGCGTCGAGACGAGCGTAGAGCTGGCACTTGCAAGATGGTACGTAAGTAGACACCACAGAGGTCCGTAGCTGAAGAGAGTTTGAAGGAAAGAGGCAACAGGTAAATATTTGTGGAGTCTGGTGGATCCAGGTTCGAAGAATGACTCTGTGAGTCGTTATCGGATAGTATGCCCGGGCAACATCGGCGGCGCCATTCTCTGTATAACAGGTTTGGTAGGTGACACAGACAGAACATCACGGGGTGCGCTCACGGCAACACGGCAAGAAGGTGGCAGCATGAGCTGCTACGGACATTCATCCGTGCTCCCTAGCGACCTGGCAACCTTCCAAGTCCGTCGGGCAACTGCTGCATCGTACTCAGTAGCTTCTCGCCGGACGTCAGGCATGTGTGGGCTCAGACCCATGCAGAAGAGGTTTTTCTTCCATGGAGAAACATGCGGCTTCGTGGAAATCGTCAGTGGTCGACCTCGTTGTTATGAAAGCTTAGAGATGATTTGAGCCGGCAGACTTTACAGAACGCTTTGGCAGAGTGCTTGTTGTGTGATATGTCGCACGATGCCACAGAAAAGGTTTCTCTGGCGATGTAGGAGCTGGGAAACACTGGAAATAGTCCGCAAGAATGTGGTACTTGCTAAAACGCAGTGCGCTTCCAAGCTTGTGTGTGGATTGATGGGGCATCGTCACATTGATCCACCGGAAGAACCCAACCGGTCGAGTTTGCGTACTTCATGCAGCTGCGCTTTCAATGCAGCAGTGCTTGACTCGCGACAGATCTTGTAAGGGCTGTACGTATCATTGCTCCTTGTCACTAGTGAAAGGAGCTGCAAGGAAACCTCGAGGATGTCGACATGTAGGGTTGGTTTCAGCGTGATGCCAAAGAGTCTATGTGTTAGTATGCCGGAATTCTGCAACCGTTCGAACATCCGCTTCCAGCTATTGCTTGACATCCATATTGCTCAGGGCGATCTACGCCAGAGAACAGCAGCCTCAAGAGGAATAGGGTGAGGACAGACGGCTTGGTACCTCAACCAATATAGTCGCCCCATGCGTAAATTGCCCCCGCAACCGTAAGCCGCCACAAAGCATAAACAAAGCCGGACGAGACTTGCCAAGTCGGGCTTGTACTGTGTCTGAGGCAGCTTATGTTGAGATTTTGGCTTGCAACATGCAGCGTAAGAAGAGCTCACTTGGTACCGGCAGGGCTCTGCCCAGGGCCTAGGGGTTACCCACAGCTTCCAGAAGCGATAGCATTTCCTTTTTTGCTCGCGATTCGTAGTCGCCTCGCAGGACTGAGATGTCCAAGCCACGAGCGCGGCCATCCCGGCGAGCGCTCCAAGCTGCTGCAGCAACCCCATCCTGGTTTTCAGGGGTCAGCCCAATCAACCGCATCAACCGCACCCCAAAACTTCCCTAAGATTCGTGTAAACCGGCTTGCGAGAAGGATGGAGATGCCGAACCAACAGGGTGGCAAGCTCTTCGTGCTTAAGCGGAGCACCTGAGGAGGTTAGTTGCAAACAGACTGCAGTGTAAAAGTTCGACAGCAGAAGCTCGCAGTCAGCAGCGGTAGGAGACATGGACAAAAGCGAGGCAAAGTAGACATGTGGAGCCGTGCGGTTTGTCAAGGCACAGCAAGGTACTTGCGGTGGCAGACTACAGATTGCCCAAGAGTTGCTCGCAGGCAAGCTGCGTCCTTTATGCAATCGGTAGAACAAAAATGGGTGCTCTGCATCGAGCCAATACGACGCACACGCTAGGCGGGTGCTGCTTGAGTTGATGCCTTTAAGGCAAGCTGGCAGATCCAACGACATGATTTTTAACGGCACTTGTCAATCTAGCCGGCTGGTTGAACCCACTGCAGCCTTCATGTTCGTACAGGCTCGATAATTTCGTGTGAGATTCATTCAATGATCAAGCCTACGGTTTAGCAGGAGGGCAAGGGTACTATCGGTCGCGGACAAATGGAGGAGCTGCTCTCAACATGGTGCTGTCGAAATGTGGCATCGCTTCATCCACATAGCTGTTTTACGTTACAGGTCATCTAGCGAGCCATAGCGAGCCGCTCAAAACCTTGAGACAGAAGGCTCATGCTTTGTACTCATTTGTGGTGGTACCTGTTGAGCTGCAAGGCTTTTCTTTCCACTCTCAGCACACAACGTCCGAATCAGGCCTTTCCCCGATGTTATTTCTAGCTCTGAAATGCCCTGAACCTAAAAGCTGCGCAGTAGCCAAGCGGAGGCAGCCTCGGGAAGGCCTGACGAGAATCGGATTTTCTCCCGGTGCGTTTCACCAGGTAGGCGGAAAGAAGCAGGCCGTGCACGGCAGATGTAGAGGTACCTGGCCCAGCTTATGCCCAGCGCACAAGCCGTAACGTTGTCCGGAGCCCCCTGCGGTCACTGTGCAGCTCGCAAGCGGGCTGGCCCTGCTTCTTGTTGACCGCGTCCTGCAACCGGGTTGTGCCACCAGTTTCCCGAATCAGCTGCAGCTCATTCCGGCACTCCCGGCTGGACTTCGGTACCTGACGCAGCCTTTCCGAGAAAGCAATTGCGTCGACAGCGCTTCTCGTCAATCCAGCCTGCGAGTGCAGAAAATCATCAGAGTCTCCGCGTCAGACACCTCGTGCATCGCGACAACGTAGCCCTGTATATAAAACAACATCGGCCGGGACGCCAATTTTGAGGTGCTGCTGCCCCTCCGTGGACGGAGGAGCCAAGAGCTCAGCTGCATTTTACCGGCTGCGCTGGTATGGTAGCGGCGACGAAGCCAGTTATTTGTGAAGCACCCTTCAGCTCAGGGCATTCCATTGGGTGGGCCCGGTCTTCACGAGTTGGACGGTCCCAGAGGGCTCGTGATTGCAGCCTGGCTGTCATTCGTGTCATTTAGATACAGAGTAGAGTCGATGTTCCTGACTTTCCCGCAGAAGCTTGGCATAGGCACAAAGGTACTACTACTGTTTCAGGAAGAGGCCGGCGAACCACTCCGGACATGATTCAAGCTGCAGATATAGCCAACTCGTTGTAACAATTGGACCACGTACCCTGCCGCGGACGGGTCTGGACTCTGGACCGAGGATGTTGCCACTGGCGCTCTTGTGGTGAACCCGGCACGTATTCGCAGCTTGAACACGCCCAGCATCACCATGCGTGCATGGTTATCTGGTATCCTTATGAATGGTACTCGTAGTGGTTTAGCAGAATCTGCTATGCTCCTGCGCTTAGCAGCGTGGCCCGGAATCCTCTTGCTGCTCTGCTACAGAGATAATCCCAAAACCGGTAACTTAGATAGATAGTACTTAGTAACGAGTCACAAGGTTTTGACCTTTTTGGCTGTCTCACCAGGTCGCCGATACAGGCAATCGGAGGGCCTCAAACTCAGTCAGACTGCCCTAGCCTCCGATTCGAGTTAGCCTCAGGATCGTGTTTATGTCACCACGAAAGCTACCCCTTAAGACGCAGGCTTCACCAGGTTTGCCTTTCGACCCCCAGCAGCTCAAGTTTGAGCTCAGCACAAACTTGCAGCAAGAAAGGCGTCATAAGGGTCTCTCCACGTCAGACTACGCGACACAAAGCGCTCAACAGCCCAGCTGGATCAGTCAAGCTTTTGTTCGATTCTTCGCATACTGGACCTGTGACCTTGGTGCGCTGGCAAGGTGCTAGCTTTCGGAGGTGTCGGACACGAACAGCGACGAGCGCCCGGCGCTAGCTCCGCACCAAGAGTGTGCGTGCACCATACTGCTCGGGGAGAGCTGTCCGTCCGGCGCCTTCAAAGAGAGCCAGGCGCATTTCATTGCACATCAGGCCAAAGGTCACGGGAGCGAACGAGAGACTTGCAGTCTCGTTTGTTTGCGAACCCTGCCGCATCAAGGCTGTGCGTACGGAGTGAGCTGTTCGGTGCGGCTATTCGGTGCCGTTGCATTGCGGGAGCCTGAGCATAGAAGTCCTTGGCCGAACGATCTGTGATTCCTGGTCCTGGTCGCCCCCCTAGCCCCAGCTAACTATACACTGTTCAAATATTGCATGCATACTTATATATATATATATGTGTGTGTGTGTACATATATATATATATGTATATGTACATGTATGTATATATATATATATATGCCACCCCCCTCTAAAACCCTACGTTTACAGCACGTCTCTACCTGTTTGGCCTAATTTTGCTCATAACAGGGTAGGAGCTACCTTCCCAACTTGTTTTTGCTCTCGTATAGTTAAACATCGTTTTCCGTCCTGGACAATGTTTTAGACAAAGAGAGCACGATGGAGAGTCCGGGTCAATCGCGCTGAAGGTCGGCCCAGCAGAGCCAAGTGGTCATCGTCAAGCGGGACTTGGCCATCGCTGTGGGCGTTTCTTCCTTTCAGAATCGGTCAGAATTGCTACTGGATTTCAACAAGTCGGTGTTGTGATGTCGTGGTGAGATGCAGGCATTGACGGGAAGTTAACACTTGGTCGTCACTTGGTCATGACAGTAAGAGTCGTTGACAGGACGTGGCAAGCCCGAGCAGCAGCTGGAATCTTAGACTCCATTACCCCCTTCGAAAGTTGTGTGATGGGCTGCGGCATGCAAAGCGCGACCTCTTTAAGCTCAAAAACACTTGATTTCCGTTCCTGTCAAGGTCCTTGCGGAAGCATCAACTGCAGCTTTGCTCATTGGTGCATGCCTCGTCTTGCGGCGTCCCCCGAGCTTCTATAAAGCAGCACTGCAACAGAAAGCAAGCGGTTTCAGCCGTGTTATTATGTCGTGACGCTCAGGATTCTGGCATATACACAATGTATGCTGAGTTGTTAATGCATGACGACACGCCCCCCAACCCGGGTTTATTGAATGGAGTGGCCCGGGCCTCCTTTGAGCTGCCGCCGCAGCAGCAGCCCGGCAATAGCCAGTACGCAAGTGGAGCAGGAGTAGCAGTCCTCGTCGTGGTCATCGTCGCACGAGCACTTCATTAGAATCATTAGAAGTAGAAGTAGCAGCAGGAGAGGTAGTAGTAGTAGTCGTCGTCGTCGTCGTCGTCGTCGTAGTCGTCGTCGTAGTAGTCGTCGTCGTCGTTGTAGTAGTAGTAGTAGTAGGAGTAGGAGTAGGAGTAGGAGTAGGAGTAGGAGTAGGAGTAGGAGTAGGAGTAGGAGTAGGAGTAGGAGTAAGAGCAGCAGCAGCAGCAGCTGCTGCTGTGTAGGAGTAAGGTTAGGCGTAGGAGGAGTAGAAGGAGGCGGACTTGCGGCAGCAGCAACAGTAATAGCAGCAGACAGTACTGTGCAAATGCACGCCGGTCGCTGATCATCCTCATCCACAGCAACACATTTCGCTCATGCTTAGCTTCGTGCTGGTCATTCTCCTCTTTCTCGCCATCCGACACAAAAAAGGGGTGCCTGCAGACTCCTGCGGTGTCCGCGAGCCAGGCATCAGATCCAGCTCTGCTTTGCGTCCTGGAAGAGACCCTACCTTACAGGTTCGTGGGTTAAGTCATGGGTGTGGGGACCGGGGTTATGGGTTTAGTAGTCCGGGGCTGAAGTTCTGAAGGAGGGCCTCCAAGGCCTGACACGTAGCCTTGGGGTAGCAGCAGTAGTGGCAGAAAAATTACTGGTAGCGACAGGGGTAGTGGCAGTAGTAGTCGTCCTAGTGGCAGTGGTGCGATAGTAGTAATATGATTATGATTATGACCATTATTACAGTCAGCAGGAGGAGTCAGAATAGGAGTAAATAAGAAGTCGTGGCAAAGAGCAGAATGAGCTGTAGCAGTAAGAGAACTCATGTAAGTATATCAGCACCGCGAACTATACTGGCTTCAGCACTGCCAGCAAGAGCCACGTGACCAAAGCTGCAACAAGTAACAACTGGCGGAGAACACCATCCTGCCTATTGCCTCCAGCTTCTTCCGATCGATGCCGTTGCCCTGGGCGAAGGACTGCAACACCTCCAAGGAGTCATATTCACAAATCGAGGAGTTCTCATCCTTCACACGACAGGTGTCCCATTCCCTCCCTCTCCCTCCCTCTAGGCAGGATGCACATCTACTGTATCCTCTCTGTCCAGCCTTTTGCCTAAGTTGCCGACGGACACACGTAGGGAAGCACGGAAGTAAGTATGCTTGCATGCGAATGTGCATGAACGAACTTGTAGATACAGGCCGGTGTATGTCCGTGCTCTTGGACACAACTACATAGACTTGCATGCATTCCTGCCTTCGCCTGCCCAACCCACAAACCACAGGCATTGACTTATGCATATCTCTATAGCCAAAGTTTCGTACGTCGGTATCCGTTTTGCACATAGATGTTACGCCCGCACGCATGTATGGACATACATGCGTTACATACATGCATACATGCACACGCATGACATGCTGCATGCATGCAGGCAAGGATAGAGACCGACGCGAAAGCAACGGCTTAAACCCGTGAACCAGCCAGACTCCCAAACACCTGTAACCCTCATAAATCTGATCCTCACCGAGGACTTCAATTCTTAAAGCATTGTAATACGATTGAGACTCCACGACCTATGACCCTGTTATCCCCAACTCAAGCCGTCGCTTTAGGGTTCAGGGCTTACGTCGGCCTTAAGAAGCTTAGGTCCCATTTCCAAGCGAGGCGCTTCCATGTTTTCTTTGGCATGTCCATCGTCAGGATTCAAGGCGAGAGCCTTCTTCCTGGACTGCTTTTGGGCGAAGTCCCAGACGACGCGATGATTTGTTGCCGGGAAAGATGCCGAGGTGTATTTTTTGCGCAAATGACGCTGACAGAGGCATCATACGTCCGTGCATGCATGTATGCATACATAGATATCCATGTGTATATGTATATACATACGTAAACACGTACATACATGAGTACTTACACACGTGCATACGCAGATAGATAGATCGATAGACAGATAGACAGACAGATAGATAGATAGGTCGACAGACAGATAGATAGGTAGATAGGTAGGTAGATAGACAAATAGAGACATATGTATATGCACATGCCTGCATGATCGATGCAGACTACATATTCAGCAGTTGACATGGTCTGGCAATAGATGATTGGACAGCTTGCTGTTTGCAAACACACATACCGGTGATAGACATTGCCTTGCTTGAAAGGCCAAGTTGCTTCAACAACCTATTCACAAACAGTCTGAGCTAAACCAAATGTAGTCGTTTTCTCATCTCTGCACTGGACACCCTACTTGTCATGTAAGCGGCGAATTGATCAAATCTCCGAAAGATGTACAGATTTTGCACTCATTCGATGAGTCTTGGATGCACGACATTGACGAGAAATGCACTGAACTACTTTCACTGCTTGTTTTGCTGGCTACCGTTTTCGAGAATCATCACGAACCAACCGTGACGAAAGAGCGTTAAACCTGTGATTTTATGAACCCTGGGTATGCGCACAATTTCAACATCCAGCGCCGTAAGATGTTCTAGCCATCCAGAAGTATGAGCAAATCTATTGGGCTGTCCAAGATCAATGCTAGCAATCGCGAGCCGTCCGTATCCTGAACAGCACCGGCGCACCCTGATATAATGTAGGGGCCTGAGTATTTAGAATAGGGAGGGTTTTTGGCTCCTTGATAATATGTATATATATATATAACCATAGTAAGGACCCCACCCCCCCACCCCCCCCCCCAAAAAAAAAGAAAAAGTCTTAGTAATTATCCAGGCTCCTATATTCTGGGCAGGGCGAGACCTTAGGGGAGACCGAGCCCCCTAGACCCCGAAGCCTAAACAGGGAGTGGTGGGCCGGGGTCCTGAAGGTTTCCTATAACAACAACTATCATCATCGTAGTAGTAGTCTAGTAATAACAAGAAGAAGAATGCTTACGAATAATCATCGCCAAGCCCTAATGTAGAAGCCTTAATAATTAGGATAGGGTTTTGGGGTATATTATACTATAATTATAAGAAGGAACCCCAAAATAGTATAGGTAAGTATTTAGGCGCCTATATTAAACCCAGAATCATAAGAATGTCTGCGACGTTCGGGCTTGGTGTCCCCAAGCCCCTTTGTGGCCTACGGGCCAGCTGGGCCACAAACCTGAATAATTAACAGGGTTTAGGGTTTAGGGGTTTAGGGTTTAGTATGATGATAATAAAAAAATGAAAACAACTAGGACACGGGGGAAAAAATATGTAACAATAGCAGTACTAATAACAATAACCGAATAACAACAACATTGATGATCCTGACCCTGATACTGAAAGTAGTAATAACAGAAAATAAGAAATAAGAACATATGTATAACAATCATTCTCATAGCAGTAGTAGTAGTAGTAGTAGTAGTAGTAGTAGTAGTAGCAATAGTAGTATTCACAATAACAATGACAAGCCACATGCTGGATCCTCAGCTCCGGCAGCCAGAAGCCGATACCCCCGCCAAGACCCGCCCCAAACCCTGAACCCATGGACCCTAAACCCCTGAACCCGTGAACTTTGAACCCTAAACCCTGAACCCATGAACCCTAAACCCTGATCCCATGAACCCTAAACCCCTGAACCCTAAACCCCTGAACCCGTGAACTTTGAACCCTAAACCCTGAACCCATGAACCCTAAACCCTGATCCCATGAACCCTAAAGCCTTAGGCTGTAAACCGCGCTAAACCCTCAAACCCTCCCAGCCCATAAACCAAGGTTAATGTAGGCGCCTTAATAACCGGAACAGGGTTTTGGGGTATATCATGCTACAATTATACTAAGGAACCCCCCAAAATAGTATAGGGAGTTATTAAGGCTCCTATATGGGGGTTTCCGAAAATAGGGGACCCTAATATAGTACCCTAAATAGTAGGATCCTTATTATAAGGACCCCCAAATAAGGTACCCCGAATTTTCGGAAACCCCTATATGAACGGCATGGTGGATGCCATGTGTTCTCAGGACCGGACAAGGCTCTCAACGCCAGCCCAAAGTCCTTCCGCAAGGGGGCTTCATCAACAGAATGGGGTTGAGGGTGTGGGTTTAGGGTTTCGGGTTGAGGGTGAGTAGGGTTTAGGGTTTAGGGTTTAGGGTTCAGGGTTTAGGGTTTAGGGCTTCGGGTTGAGGGTGTGGGTTCTATCACAGGGTTCCTTGAAGAGTTAGTATAAGAAATGAATAGAAGGGCCTTCATAATCAAAGTAGGGTTACTACAAGGGGATGCTCTTACTATAAGTAATCATTACGACACCTATACGGGTTTCCCAAGGCTCCAAAACGCAGCGAAGAGTTGGAAGTTGGTGGAAACCTTGGGGTCAAGAAGCTTTGCTAGGCACAAAGAGACAGAGACACCGAGAGCGAGAGAGACAGGGCTTAGGGTTTAGGGTTAGAGAGAGCACAAGAGCAGGGGAGAGCGAGAAGTAAGGCGGAGCACAGGCATGTGTGATGCGCAGTCCGATAGACTTGTTGACATTATTACCCTACCTTGGACTCTGGCCTACGCGACTGCGCTGTGCTTGGGGAAGAGTCATTGAGGTAAGAAAGCTCCCGGAAGAGCGTTACAAAAATAAGAACGCCCCAAACCTCTCAAGACTAGGACTCGAAAGCTCTAAACCATTCTCCTCTCACACTGAGAAACTGAGAAAATAGACACGTCCCGCGTCACACAGCCTAACCGCCCAAAGAGAATCCGTGAGGAAAAGACTAAAGCCTATGCACAAATGCAAGGCAGAGTGACCCTAGCGTGATGTTTGGTGGTGGTGGCGGGGCAGGGTTGTGCGTACTGGTGGATGTAGTGGTACTGCCTGTAGTTTGGGTGAAGATGCTGACGGGGGCTTAAGTGGCGATCACAGTCGGAGGAAGCTCTTCGGGAAAGTCGGGATTGGTGAACAGCTTCATGGCTCCCAGATATCCAGGCGATGTGCGCTCCGCAGCTGAGTGGCAAAGCAATTCGCAGCTTTCTTGGTCGGTGAAGGAGCAGATGTCGGGACAACCGGGCACCCTACGCTCCAAAAAAACGCACATTCGATGCTCGCTGTCCTAGAGGGTAGGGTGGTGCAGATCTTGGACATCTTCTCCAGAAGCCGTAATGAAAAACGGGCCAAAGGTCTGAACAGCTAGCACCAGCTAAAGTTTAGCAAAGGACTCCGCGTATACTAGCAGATCCTGGACGCCAGGGCGAACAAAGTTCGGACGTGTCAGATCCCCCCTTGAAGAATGACTTCTAATTTTCCCGAGCCTCCCCCCGTAAACCCTATTCTTACAATAGGGTTTAGTCTATAATAGTTTTGTAGACCATAAACCCTAAACCCTAATCTTCAGAAGATGTAGTCCCTCCACCCTTGCCAGGCAAGGCAGTCCTTGTTGCGCATGAAAGCGACGCCGAGGTTCGCCTAAGCAGGACGACCGATCAAGTGCACCATGCCCTGTAATGTTAACTTTGAGGCTTCAGATGTCTCTAACTTCGTGACAAGGCATCAACGGGATGGTCCGTCTTAAGTTTCGGGCTTCAGTAGAAGCACGCTCCCCTATATAATGAGGCTCTGAATAAGCGCTCTAGCTGCGGTATCACGGTTACCTTTCCCGATAGAGGATCAAGGCTGTTACAGTCTTGGCGCAGGGTGCAACACCTAAACCCTAAACCCTAAACCCCTATAATCCTAAACTCTAAACCCTAAACTCCTAAACCCTAACCCGAAACCTCAAGACAACCCTGGTTCAAAGACTTCCGCGTACGCCGTGCGGCGCCTGGGTTTCCTGGGTTGCAAACAGATGCCGGGTCGTGGGACTCGCTGTACAAAACCCTCTCGAAGCCTTGAACTTGTTTAAACCCTGGGGTTTCGAAGCCCCACGCTGCAAACGTACAGTCTCTAGCCCAACATCGCGATAAACCTGAGTGCTTACAACCCCTTGAACCTCAACAAAACCTTGAACCCTGCCTTCGATTCCTGAACAGGATGTCCAATGAAGCCGAGACGCAAAGGACACGTGATCACCGACAAACCTGCACACGACCAGCTTGCGCACTTAAGGTCTGCCGGCTTTAGGGTTTATAGGGTTTAGGATCCCGAAAACCCCGTAAATCCAGGGCTCTATGTTGGGATGATGTAACCCTAAACCCTAGATGTAACGGTTCTATATCGCCCCCGCCTGGCTGCCGCCTTGAAGCTCTCAATGGCCTCGCGGCAAAAACGGAAAGGGCTGCAGAAGGGGAGTTTGGGTGTAAGGTTCATTACTTGGAGGTGTATGGGTAGTTATAAGTGGGGTTGTAAGTCCCCTAATAGGGGTTATAGTTATGGTTAATTGCCCTACTTAAAACCCTACTTATAACTGGCCATGAACCTCCAAGCAATCTGGCTTGATTCCTTCAAAGACACTCTCAAGGGGATTCCGTACTCCCAGAAGCGTGGCATCACATCATGAAGACTGGTACAAGCTCGCGATCCAACACATGCAATACGCTCTGATGAAAGAGTAGGAGCAGGTACAACTATTAAGCAAACGACGGGAGCTCATCAGAAGCATCCGCAAGTTCTATCATGTGGCTGCAGGCGATTTCCCGTCTTGGGTGAGAATGCCAAAGCTGCGTGTTTCTGGGCCCGGTCGCGCTGACAAGGGAGTTGAGATGCATATTGACTAGAAGACACTTCAGTGCGCTGATCTCGCTGGAAGGTTTGCTCAGATGATAATACTATTGTCAGTACTTAGTCACAGTCATCATATAACAATAACAGTACTTTTCATAATCGTGATACTAATAATGAAAATAAGAACAACAGCAATACATATCACCATCATGATACTATTCATAATGATAACGATAATCATCAATGATAAACATAAGAGTAAGTGGTATACTCAGCTTTCGGCCGCAATTCCGGGGACCGTTTGCATCACACTCGTAGTGACACTCGCGAACGCCATTGATTCCGGGCATGTGCGCACGTTCAGAACCGTAAACCCTAAACCCCTAAACCCTAAACCGTGTCTTTTTGAGCAGGAAACTTTCGTTATCGTCACGCTTCAATCGAAAGCCCTAGATCTCAAAGACCCTCAATTTCTCAAATGCTAATATTAAGAATATCAATCTTGTTAATAAACTATGAATATGGGAAGTTCTCTAAATTAGGGTCCTGTAAATTAGAGACTGCCCATAGGCCCTAAAGTAGTTCCTTTTGGGGGTTCATATATAGAATCTTATTAGGTAACCCCAAAAAGGAACTACTTTAGGGCCTATGGGTATGAATATAGCAAGGTGAACTGCCAAAAGTCCACGGCGAGCGACCTCCGGCAGTCGATTCGCATTCGCCAGGTCCTCTCAAGGCTGGGATTCATCCCGGCCATGGGGCACAGGAATTGATGTAGGGGTCTAATTAGATGAATACCAATACCATATGTGGGGTGGTTCCTTATTCTAACTATAGTATACTGGGCCTCAAAACCCTATTCTAACTATTAAGGCCCCTATATTTGTTGCTCTACATCGCTTTCTACGAAGACCAGTGCCCTTCAGGGCTCTCAGGGTTATGAAGGCCAAGGCAAACCCCTAAACCCCTGAACCCTAAACCCCTAGACCCCTAGACCCCTAGACCCCTAAACCCTAAACCTTAAATCCCTAAACCCCTAAGCCCCTGAACCTTAAATCCCTAAACCCCTAGACCCCTAAACCCCTAAACCTTAAATCCCTAAACCCCCAAACCCCTAAACCCCTAAACCCCCAAACCCCCAAACCCCTAAACCCTCAAACCCCTGAACCCCTAAACCCTCTTTGTGGGGCCTTTCGGCCTTCAGCTCTTGCGGTTGCTGTCTGATCGCAATAAGAAGTCGAATATTCAGAATATAAATAGTACTCACATTTCATTGGTATTATAGTATTATATATACTGAGAAAGTTAGTCTTGAATACATTGAGACTATGTTTGACGCTCTGCTTTGAGCGACTCCAGCTGTGCATAAACACAAGTTCCAAATGAACTTGACAGGGCTTCGATGTTGTTTGTTCGAGCTTCTGGAAATCGAGGACTCGCAATTCAGAAGTTGTGCCTTGGCAACGAAGTCGTGCTGGGCGTTTGGATCATCCAGGTCGTAGCCCGGAGGCGGCACTGCAAGCGACATGTCGGCCGTGGTTTGGAGGTTTGACCAGCGAGGCATCAACCACACAGGTTGCCAACTACTCCATGCTTGTCTTTTGAACCAGTGTTTATGTGCTTGAGTGAATAAACAGACAATGGTGCCGCAAGCTAGGATGCGGGAACGTCCCCGAGTTCGAAAACCACACAAACAGCCATGGACCCCTCGCGCCTTGTGCTGTCACAAGCAGCAAGAAGAAAGCTGAGACTGAGACCTGAGGATCGGAGACAATTCATAACCATGTCTTCAGCTGCCCTGGTGAAGTATGCCGCTGTAGTCAGCGAACATCACCATATCGACCCTGACGTAGGGGCTTTGAGGTATCTACTATAATGACATGAAGCAACACCCTTAAACATGCCACTCTGACCATTCAGGCCCCCATGCAAGCCCCTCATCCCCAGATCCCAAACACAAACCCAGGCTTGGCCAAGGGCTCTGAAGCCATGCCAGGCAGCGCCCATGGCACCAAGAAGAGAGTTGGGTCTCTGAGCGTAACTTTAACATGACTAATGCAGGGGCCTTAATAATTAGAATAGGGTTTTGGGATACACGATAATATAGTTGTAGTAGGGAACCCACAAAATAGTCTTGGTATTTACTCAGGCCCCTATAGTACAGCATGCCATAGCATACCCTTATCATAACCCTAATGTGAGCCCCTTGTGAATCGAAACTTGGGAACTCGCAAGCAGAATTTCGGGCTGCCCGCTAGTTAGAACAGGGCTCAGGTATATTCTACGTTTAGAGTCAGGATCCCCAGGGAATAAGCTTGGTAATTATTGAGGCTTGCTTGGAGGTTCATGGGTAGTTATAGGTGGGGTTATAAGTCCCCTAATATGGGTTATAATCATAGTTACACCCTACTTATAACTACCCATGAACCTTCCAGTGTATATTAGGAGGAGCAGGTCAAGCTGTAGGGTCGCTACCATGCAGCGGAGCCACTGCTGCCGAGCAAAGGACTGCAAGACTGCAAGGAAGGCTTCATGTAGGGGCCTTAATAATTAGTGTTTTGGATATATTGTAATATAGTCAGACTGAGGAACCCCCAACATAGTATTGGCAACTATTTAGGCCCCTTCATTCATCAGTGCTGCTGTTGAATATCGGTGGCTAATCCTGAAGATTTGCTTGACTGACTCAAACTCCAAACATCTAAGCCCTGACGAACGACTGAGCTTACCTAGGCAGTCCAACTTGGTCAGGACATTGACTGGAAAGCGAAGAATGCCTGTGGTGCGGGGCACTAATCCATGATTTATTTCGTCCGACACCAGGTCAACATACCCGCCAAAGCATGAGTACCGTGCGGTGAAGTTCCTTGTGCGTTGACGCCAGAATTTCGGGCACAGCATCTTTCTGCCTTTTTCATCTCCATATTTGTCCGGCGCATCGAACTTCAGATCTTGCAGATCGGTTACGCAGGCCCTAAATACTACAGAATCGTCGCTAGACCACACTTGCTTTGAAGCCGCAGAAGACGGAACACGAACCCTGTACACCAAGCCCTGAACCCCTGAACCTTACAGCTTCAAGACGTGCCTCAGGTCCACGGAATGTGCGAGATATGCCTATTAGATAATGACTGTAATACCTTCTGCAGCCTACATTGTGAACCAAGCCATGCCAATCCACTCCTAGCAAGCTTGCTTTCGGAAGGAAAGAAACACTACTGTAAGCAGAACGGCAGCGGTGTTTAGCACCATAAATGAAACGCTCTTGGATCGACGTCTGGACTGGCACGTCTCACTTTTCGGACACCTGAGCAAGATCCGCCCGGTATGGTTGAGTGAGACGAGGCCTAGCTGTGAAAGTGCCAAATCGAAAACACCCAACACTGTGAGACGTGCAACTTCGCAAGCATTCGGGTTTGGTGGCTTCAGATTAACCTCGGAAATCACCAAAGGAAATCCGGCAAAGAACTCTGCTCCAAATATGAACTGCCGATAGTGCCCATGAAACAAGTCAGCCGGACAGCCTCTGAAACGTAATAAAGAAGTTTTCGGTCCAGATGGGACCAACACTGATGTTCGACCCGGAAGTACGTCTGTGTTCGGGGCCCCAGGATTTGACATTGAATCAATGCGCGGCCAGGCACGCTCGCTCGCAAAAGAATCAAGAATCTATGAATAAGGGCGACGAGAGTATTAGCATTTGCCTGTCTGGTGGCCGTGCTCATGGTGTCGCAGGGCCCGCAGTCGTTTGCCATCGTTGCGCCTCTACTTCTTGTTCTTCTTCTATGGGGTTGTGTTCCAGCCTTGGCCAGTCTGCCCCCCAAACCTATCAAGCACCCCATGAAAGCCCTTATTGAATAACCCAACAGACCCCTACACAACACTAACATCGTGTTCGGGCCTTGGCCCAGTCCTTCTGGAACTTGTCCACGAGAGCTCGCTCTGAGTTCTCCTGTTTCACGCAGCGGCTCTGGGTCCCTTCTCTATGTTCCGCAAACCCTAAACCCTAAACCCTAAACACTTACCCCTAAACTTCAAGGGGTCGAGGGTTTAGGGTTGAGGGAGGTCGTTTCTCTATGACTGTCTGGTGGTTATAGGGACTACTATAAGGGACCTTAAGGGACTTTCATAGGGATCCATACCCCCATTCCCTACTAAGCACCAGACAGATGATTCGAGGGCTTCGGGTTGAAGCTCCTTTTTCCAACCGCAGGAACAGGAGCTTAGGTTTTTGGGGGTGAGGACATGCATACATGCATATATAAAAATATATTATCATATATACATACATACGTACATACACACATACATGCATGCATGCATACATGCACATACATACATACATACATACATACATACATACATACATACATACATACATGCACATACATACATACATACATACATACATACATACATACATACATACATACATACATACATCTACTTCTCTGTATCCTCGATCTGCCAAGCGGCTGTACAAGCTGGTCAATGAGGGCCATGAAAGCCC
>CAJNDV010013225.1:36818-59538 GCA_905221635.1 Symbiodinium sp. CCMP2456
CCCTAAGCCCTAATCCCTAAATCCTGAAGCATAAGCCCTAAACCCTCATCCCTAAATCCTAAAGCATAAACCTTAAACCCTAAAAGCCCTAAAAACCCTAAACCCTAAAAACCTAAACCCTAAACCCTAAACCCTAAAAGCCGCAATCCGAAATCCTAAACCCTGAACCTCCGAATCCCTTTAACCCTAGATCAGGCTTAGTGGATCAGAGAGCCTGGGATGTAGGATAAGTCAAACTGTAAGTGTAAAGGGTTTAGGGGTTTAGGGTTTAGGGTTTTAGGGAAGTAGGATAGCCCAATGAAGGTACTTCTAGCTCAACTTTTAACCTACTGACTAAGTTACCCTGATAAGACCTTGCCTGCAAACCCGTTCCAGTGGAATACTATCACAGCTTAAAGACGCATTCAGATTCCTATACTACTGTTGATGAGATAAATCCTGCATTATTTAAAGGGACCCTATACTACGGGAACTATGGTATATTCCTTATTATGGGTAATGCAGGATTTATATCGTCAACCGTATGGAGGGCTGGAACCCCTGACGACCCACAATCAGAGTATCATCGCGTCTCCAATCCGTCTTTGTGCAGGAACGTCCAAAGCCTTTAGTTTAAGGATTAGGGTTTAGGGTTTAGGGCACTCCAACCCCCTGTTCTCGCTCAAGTGACGCCTCTCATGACTTATGACGATGGCCACGACGGATGAACAGTCGCAGATTTCGAGGGGACCCCAATGATACCATGGTCCCAGGGCCTAGTTACCAATACTCACTCCAAGCTCTAAACACCAGGGATTCCAAAAACCCTGCACCCTAAACCCTAAACTACATTACACATTTCGAAGACCTTGAAGTTCCCACGTGCGAGACAAGAGACGCCATGAGACTCAGCACCAAGCCACGTTCCAGCGCTTGGTATTCCTAATTTGGAGGGTCGGAACTCTGACCGGAGACCCCAGAACAGGATGTTAAGGCTTAGAGCGCTGGGTTTACGGATTAGTTAAGGCTTAGGGGCCGGGGTGTAAGAATAAAAAATTAGGTTTGACGGCTAGTTAAGGGTCTAGGGAGGGCTTACAGCAAGGATTTTACTGTTTTGGATCCCGACAGTTTCCAAAACGCCCCAGTTGGAACCTTCGTGAAAGAATACTATGGATCCTTCGACAAGAAGCCTTGAGTAAGAGATACGATTGATGATATAAATCCTGCTGCATTACCCATAATGAGGAACATACCATAATTCCCATAGTACAGGGTCCTTGATTTAATGCAGGATTTACGTATATCATCAACAGTATTGTAATCTCCAGACAAAGGATCCGAAGAACAGCAATTGAGCTGATGGCCGAACCTATACCCCGAATACATCGCACTTGGGGGGGTTTAGGTTTTAGGCTTTAGGGTCATGCAAAACACGATATCGATAAACGGTGCAAGCCCACCGTTTTTGAATCACAATCCACAAAAGACAAAGCCATCGACCACGAAATTAGCCTAAGCCTTTGTTGAACGCTGAACCTGAGCTTAGACTCCACACCGGAAAGCTCAATGTATGATAGTTACTGCATCGCATGATCCTCCCGGTAGGCACCGATTCCGAATCCTTAATCTTACACCCTTCTACAAAGCGAAAACTTCGAAAACCCCAAACCCAAACCCTTAAAACGGAAAGCGTCAACTATGAGCAATCACCCCTGAAGCGAAAGGCTTTGCGTTTCCCGGAATTGGCGCAAAATTCGAGACGGTTCCGTTGCTTGGATCTCTGGAGTTTGGGATGTCAGCTTCCGGACTCTAGCTCGGAGCCTGAGGTTCACATGTCGTCGTTTCGAGGATCAAGTCAAGGGACTCAGTAGGTGGGTTGTCAATACAAATAGTTGCAAAATCATGCACAAGCCGTTGAAAGGCAAGCGAGAAACTCCGAAACGGTAGAACCACTACGGTATCGCTAAAGCCAAAAGTCGCGACATGCGAATGCAGTGAGCCTTAAAATCCGCAAACCCCCGAGCCAGTCTAAAACCGAACACTTCAGCAAAAAAATCCGGTTAGAACGTGCACACGCAGCCAACATGTTACACGTAGATGCCAACAGACCCACACCCAACATGGATGTCATCGTTGCAAGCAACGTATGAAGTAGGATTTGCGTTACCTATGCGTTCAAGAACGTATATACCTCAACAACAGACCTGCCGATATCCCTAAACATCCCTAAGTTCACTCGGCAAAAACTAAACCCAACACTAAGCCCAAATATAAACATTACTGGATATTAGCCAGAGTCTCGAGGCAAGCAATGCCCTGTCGACCAGATTGCGTAAACATTATGCCGATGGACCGAAAGGGTATAAGGGTTTAGGGTTCAGGGTCCCAGCAATTGTGCTATAATTCCCATGGTGTAGAAGGTAGGCTAATTCAGGCAGTGCATCAACCGCACGCAGGGCAATGGTCAATTGAATACTGGTAACGGCGAAACGACTGCATGCAACGCTTTGGTCGTGGAGCCTTTTTTAGGAACAGCAGGTATATGAGTATATGCCCATCCAGCAACAAATCCTTCGCTTTCAGCTGACATGGGGCACTACACAAAACCCGTGATCCTAGCCTGAAACGCAAAACCCTCGAGCTCGAAATCGTAAACTGAAAACACTGCAAAAAGCTTATAAAACCCCATAGAGACGTGACTCCCCTTGGACAAAAAACCGTCATTATGCTCGGGCGGCCAAACATAAGCTAGTGATCATGATGCAGCCTATAAACCCGATACCCGTAAAGGAACACCTTTTCGGAAACTCGAAACGAACACGAAAAGGAACCCTCAGAGGAAACCCCCTAATCGAACATGGTCTGGGAGGTTGCCTGTGGTATCATCACGGCGGGCGGGTATAGAGAACTTCCGGCTTCACCGAGTTCTCGCACAGCGCGCAAGGAAAGCCGCTCCATGTGAAATGTGCCGCGGGAAGACGGACTAAAACCTAGACCCTGAACCCTGAAACTAGCTGGGGCCCCGGACAGGACAGTTCTGCTCCAAGCGCTTGAGCAAAGGCGTCCCGGGGAAGTACTTCGGCAACTCGCCTCAAACCCGAGAATTGTGCGAGCCTGTAAACGGGCTCGTACAGGGTCCGGGACGATCCAAAATAGATCCGTGAAGGAGGTTCCGATTAATGTAGGGTCCCAAATTAGGGTTTTACTTTCTAGATGTTTGCGTGGGCCCCGAGACAGTTCGATTAAGGGTGCGCTTAAACATGGGTGGCGGCAAACTGCAATTTCAGAAGGCCGTACCAAAAAAAACATCAAAATCCCGAAGCACCCTGTGAAAGACAAACTAGATCCTACATCCTGCTGATGGACAAGACTCCCGGGTTACGAAAATACGAAAACCCCAACCCTAAACCAAAACCCTAAACCCCTAAACCCTGAACAACAAGCAGTGTCGGGCTCTGACTAATGTACTGTAGAAGTTGAGCGTCGAGCTGAGAACAGCCCTGGAAGTTCCGCCAGGAACGCTTAAGGTGCTTGATTGTGTTAAAGGGTTTAGGGTTTAGGTTTTGGACCCGGGGGTGTAGACTTTTCCATTTAACAAAAGAAACCGGAAGAATTGCTGACCCTAGCCACGAATAAAGTTCCCACAAAGTCTCCCAATGTCTTGTAAAACGGGTAGTTCTCTAAATTGGACCCTTTTTTCGGTCCCAAAGGTGCGGCATTACACAAAGCGACCCTAAAAAGGACCCTAAATAGGGCTACTCATATACCCCAAACCCTATTCTTCGTCTTCAGGCCTCCATACGAGGGTTTAGGGTTTAGGGTTGATAAACTGGGGTCCTTTTCTAGGTTCCCAATATAGTATATACGGCACCCTTATAGAATGAACCCTTAAAAGGGACCCTAATTTAGAGAACAACCCATATCCTTCCTTGTTAGGTCCCATGGGCCACCAAGTAGAGGTTAGGCGATGGACTTTTCAACTTCAAGCTGTAGAACATCGAGGCTTGGCTTCAGGTTTAGGGTGTAGGGTTTTGAGTTTTTGGTTTAGGGTTTGCAGGGTTTTGAGTTGTTGGATTAGGGATTAGGGTCTAGGGAGTCTAGGGGGTCTTGAGTTTTTGGTTTCGGGTTTAGGGTTTTGAGTTGTTGGTTTAGGGCTCAGGGTTTTGAGTTTTTGGTTTAGGGCTTAGGGTTTAGGTTTTGAGTCCAGGGTCCAGGGTGTAGAATTGAAGCTCTGGGGCGGTTTAAGGCTTCGCTGCTACTCAAAGGATCATAGGACCTGGTAAGTAAGCTTGATAGGATGACAACAGTTGGGGTTATCCCGGAGTCATCCCCCCCAAGAACTCTGCCTGAAATGTGCTTGAAAAAACCCCTGAACTTTTTAGAAGTGCCTCACAGCTCTTTACAAGCTGGGTTACAAAAAAAATGTGGCAGTGTCGGGTCAAACTCCCTAAACCCTAAATCCTAACCCGAAACCCCTAAACCCAAAACGCCCAACAATTCTGCGATGTTTCGTGTTCCCGTTCTGTAGTTTACGAGGGCTTGGGGTTTAGGGGCCGGCAGGGCTAGGCTCAACAGTTCGGCGCGGGGCTTGGAATTGCAGTACTGAAGGGTCCTCCATAATCGGATTTGGGATTATTTTACACTGACAATCAGGAACCTATTTTTAAAATCGGATTTGGGAGAATTTACACTAGAGAATAAGGAACCTTTACGGAATACTATTGTCATATGTTCGCCCCTCCATTATCCTAAAGCCTGAACCTATAGCACAGACCCAAGCGCTGGCAGTAGGATGGCCTGTTTCGAAGAACCCTTTATGAAACGCAACAGAGGGGCCTTAATAATTAGAGGCCCATTATACTATACTTATAACAAGAAACCTTCAAAGTAGTCTTTGTAATTATTTAGGCCCCTACATTCTGCCGGATGGAACCCCTCATAAATCCCTTTAACGTCCTAAGCACCCTAAACCCTAAACCCCCAAACCCTGGGGCGGCCTGCTTTCTCCACGATGAAGGGCAAGGTGTGTGGGAAGAAGCTCCTACGAGCTCACGGGTTTAGGGTTTAGGATTTCGGGCTTCGGGTAAAACCGTTTTAGGGTTCAGGGCGTGTGGTTTAGGATTAAGGCTTCGATTTCGAACCCAATACGATGTTTTTGCATGCAGCGTTGGGTTTTGAGGTTCAAGGATTTTTTTAACTTCGGGTACTCCGGTTTGCGGCCCGTGGCAGTTCACGATTTCGGGCGTAAAGATTTGGGGCCAAGCCCACGAACACACTGACCTCAACCCTACGGCCCAAGCTCTAAACTCGAAACCTTACATCTTCAATGGACAATCCGGCCCGAACAGCTGAGTTGAATGAACCATGGTGTTAATCCTACATCCTAAACCCTACACCCTAAGCCCCAAAACCGAACTAAAATCCTAAGTCGTGAGCCACGGCGTCAACTCTACTGTGGATGATATAAATCCTGCATTACCCTAACGACCCTAAACTATGGGAATTCTGGCATATTCCTTATTATGGATAATGCAGGATTTATATCCCAGGATCCTCCGTAAACCCTAAACTTTAAACCCTAAACCCTAAACCCTAAACCTGACTGTTGGGACACTCAGAACTCGGACTTCCTGAGACCCCAACAGAGAGCCCAGGCCCTCACAGGATTCAGTCCTCAGCTCCTCGTCCCTCTGGTAGATCTGAGGGTTTAGGGTTTAGGCTTTAGGGTTTGGGGTTTAGGGTTTAAGGGTATAGGGTTTACGGTTTGGGGTTTAAGGCTCTTTAAGGTTTAGGCTTCAGGGTTTGAGGTTTAGGGTTCGGGGGTTCAGGGTTTGGGATTCATGGGTTTTAGGCGTTGCTTAGGGCTTAGGGTTTAGATGTCGAAATCTTGTGAATGGAGTCTCAAACGGGGCATATCCGGTAAATATAGCAGCCGAAATCAGTTGCAATGTTGCGCAGCTAATTGTGGTTCCGGGCGTCCGTCACGCCTTCGGGTTCAGGCTTTGGTGTCACAGCGCGACCATTCTCTTAGCTGGGGTGCCAGGATGCACTGTTCTGGTTTAGGGTTGAGGGTTTAGGGTTTAGGGTTTAGGGCGCCCCGCGCAGACTAACTGACTGACCCATGGTGGCGAGCAGTTACACGATCGCAGGGTGGTGCAAGTGACACACGAATGGCCAAATCAGAAGTCCGTCCACTATTTCTGAGAACTCTTGTTCTGCAAGCCCAATGCTGCAGCACGCAGCAAAGCAGAATTCAAACAGAAATCTGAACTGTGCCATAAACTTGAACCTACTTCATCCTAAACTCTCAACCCCAAGCCCTAAAATCTGATCACGAGCAGTCAGAACCTGCGTACTTTGGCACCCTAAACCTACAGAACGGTAGCCTGCCAACCCTTATAGTGAAGCTTTCTTCCGACCTTAAACAACAGCCGAAGGCAGAGTATTAGAGATCCCTTTCAACTGGAACAGGGCCAGGGGAAATATGATACGGCCTTGCCCACCCTGGCGACGACCATGGAGCCCTTGCCCCTTGGCCTATCTACGGCACGGCTGATACTGACACGGAACCCACGGACGAGGTGTCTGAGATATTCTCCGGTTCTGCCTCGCCTTTTCCACGCATCTCAGCAGAAGCCTTCTTTGCTTCGTGATGGGCTCCATTCTCAATGCTGCGTGTTGTGGCCTGGGCGGCAACGGATTCTTCCGATGCCGAAGCCATTGCACGCGTTTCTGCAAGCGCCTGCTCCGCATTTGGAGCCCTGCGGAACCATATTGGTGATTCTTTCAGGCCCCTATCTTCATCTAAGGCTCCTGGTATCTGAACCCTAAGTCCTAAGCACTAAACTCTAAATCCCTAAACCCAAACCCCTAAACCCTAACCCCCTAAACTACTAAACCCCAAAGCCCCTAAACCCTAAACCCCTGCATCCCAGGCCGGCACCTATTCCGCAAGAGGTCGGCCTGTATGCGGTCCGCCGTAACCGGTATGACCTGAGCTTATGGGCGCCAGATCAGGGTTTAGAGTTTGGGGGTTTAGGGCATTTTAGGACTTACGGCTTAGGGTTTAGGGTTTAGGGCTTAGGGGCTAGAGTTTGGGGTTTAGGGCAGTTTAGGGTTTAGGGTCTAGAGTTGGGGGTTTAGGGCAGTTTAGGACTTAGAGCGTAGGGTTTAGGGTCTAGAGTTTGGGGTTTAGGGCAGTTAAGGACTTAGGGCTTAGGGTTTAGGGGTGAGGGTTTAGGGCTTAAGGAAGAACGTTGGGCGGGGGTCTACAACCTACCGGTGCTTCAGAGAGAGTGTGGGAGGGAATACAGGGACTACAGCAAGGGATTGTCTCAGGAGTATTAAATACTTTTGGGATCCACTCTCCCACTTCCCCTGAAGCACCAGCAAGATAAGCAAGACAGTTGGGTTTGGGGTTTGGGTGGGCGTAGTTTAGAGTTGATAATTTTACAAGGAGCTAAACAGTTTTTGTCGTTCTTTCAAGCACAAGGTTTAGTACAAGGGCCTGAATAATCAGACTGGGGTTTTGGGGATCCTTTGTAGCAAACACTAAGCAACAACCATCTGCTCTCCGAAGCTTAACCGCAACCGTAAACCCTGAACCCTAAACCTTAAACCCTGGCCTCAGCATATCTACCGTGCACAAGGAAGGCCATCCAAGCGCCCAAACCCTGCCGCTCGTTAGGGTTCGGGGTTTGCAGTTTAGGGTTTAGGGTTCGAGGTTTAGGGTTTAGGGCTGAGGTGTATAATGCTTGGCACCTAAAACCAGTATTGCTGAAGATTGCGGCTTCCGGTTTACAACGCAGTGCATCTCTACTTGCCCAAGCTTCAAGCTCGCCACCACGCCCGACTCTGTGCTGGCCTCTTTAAAGTTTAGCCAATAGTATAATACAGCATAGTATAATATGCTATAGTATTAGTATAGTATAGTATGGTACGAGTATAGTAAAGTGTAGTATGCTATGGTATTGTCTGTACTGTCTAGTGAAGTGTGGTACAGTACAGTATTAGCACAGTATAATGCAGCATGTACTATATAGGATACAGTATATAGTATACCGTATATAGTCTGTAGTATAAGATGTATATATATATATAGCAAATAATGAACAGTGCATATTGTATAGTATGTCATACGGTATAGACAAATTGGGCTTTGTACCAAGAACTTACAAACAGTAGGCTAATTCCTAAATCCTCAGTTTCCAGAGACTCCAAGATCCCTTAATTAAGGAATATATATACCTTAAATCTATTTGGGGTTCGCACTACAATTTAAGGTATATTCCTCAGCTGAGGGGTTTTGGAGTCTCCGGGTCTCTCGAAGGCTTGAACTCCGCCGACCGAGACCGACTGAGTCGCGCGACATTCGCCTCGCGATGGCGCCCTGCTGGGTTTTGGATCACCTGGCTCGGGCGTGGCGTCTATTCAGAGTTTGAGTGTAAGGCCTAAACCCTAAGCCCTAAACCCCTAAACCCCTAAACCCCTAAACCCCAAACCCCTGAACACCTAAACCCAGGCTCTCGGGTTTAGGGTTTAGGGTGTTTGGGGGGCAGGGCTCCGGGTTTAGGGCTTGGGGCTTGATTAAACCCCAAGCTCTTCTGTGTAAAACAGCTTCGGGCACCTATTCAGCCGGTCCGAGCCTCTCACCCTCTTCAAGTAACGTCAGAGTAGCAAAAATATCAATAATAGACGAAACGGTCGTAAGAAGCAGAAGAAAATAATGAAGATTGTTACTACCTAACTTCCAAAGAAGTATAGCTTGGTGAGGGGTGTATGTGCATATGTGCATGCGATGCTTCTGTACATATGTACGATACATTATGCGAATATGTAAATGTAGAATATGGCATACGCATGTGTATGTATGTATGCATGTGCATAGTGCTTGCATACGTATGTGAAATCTACACTCAACCACAGCCCTAAACCCCAAATCCTAAAAAAGATCCCCTACAGCCCAAACCCTAAGCCCCCGAACCCTGCACACTAAACCCGAAACCCGAAAGACACAAAACCCTGAAAATCCAAAAAACCCTAAAACCCTAAATCCCTGAAACCCTAAAAACTTGCCATGCAAACTGAGGACAGCCTCAGTTTTGCCAGCTGACAAGTTAGGCAGCAGTGTGGCCTGAACACATGCATCGATGGTCCTAGTTGCAACCTGTGTGACACGGTCAACGAGGCTGCTCTGATTGTCGGCAACAACAAGCATTGCCAAGTCGTCCATCCACGTGACGTCAACCGGCCTAGACACTGTGTTGCCCTGTCTCCCAGATGTGCGGGGCGGGGCACAAAGCCAGTCGGGGTCCCATGGAAGGCAAACACGAAGCTCTGCTTCAGCAAAAGCAGTCTTCACGGAACGCAATATAATGGCAAACAGGAAAGAGAAAAGCAAATCGGCTAAGTTATCACCCGGTCGGGTGCCAGCCGTGACGGTGGTGGTGCCCTCCGCTTTTCCAAGGGTCAACCATGTGTCCTCCCCAAACTCTCGGATCATAGTGGCAGTCCACTCGGTAGCCGCAGCTTGCGAAATGCGAGAGGCCTGTTGCACAAAGGTCAAAAACCCTGAGCCTGAAACCCTAAAAACCCTAAAACTCTAAAAACCCTAAAAACCCTAAACACTAAACCATCCCTAAAGCCCCAGAAACCCTTTTGTCCTTCAGATCCGCAGATCCCGGGTAGAAGGTGCAAGGGTGTAGGGTTTAGGGTTTTAGGGTTTTTAGGGGTTTTAGGGTTTTACGGGTTTTAGGCTTTTAGGGTTTTTTGGGTTTCAGGGTCTTAGGGTTTTTAGGGTTTCAGGGTTTAGGGTTTAGAGTTTTAGGATTGAGGGTCTGGATATTAAGGGTTTAGGGGGTTCAGGCTCTGGGGCTTGAGCCTAGGCGTGAAGTTTAGGGTTTCAGGCTCAGGGTTTAGCGGCTGAGTTCTACAACCCTAAACCCTAAACCCCAAACCCCGAAGTCCTAAACCCTAAACCCTAAAGCCCAAACCCCGAAGTCCTAAACCCTAGACCCTAAAGCCTTGAATCCTGAAGGGACCCTAAACCAATTCCTTAGCCACAGGCTCGCTACCTTCAACAAGCCCTGAAGCACAGCAGCCTGAGCATCCTAAAATAGCGTAGGGGCCCAAAAGCTGAATGAATAATACAGGGGCCTTCATAATTAGAATAGGGTTTTGGGGGTTCCTTAAAGGGGTACTATAAGGGCTAGTATAAGGGTTCAGGGTGTAGGGTCCTTAGCAGTTAGAATAGGGGTTTGAGGTGTAATATACCATGATTATAATAAGGAACCCCAAGAGAGTATAGGTAATTACAAGGCCCCGAAAATTGTGAAAAATTACCATAAGGTGGTGGGGTAGAGTTTACTGTCCAGTACAAGAAAGAACCTTAAGGTATACTATTACTGTTTAGACTCAGGCTTCTAGATTCAGCTTTGAACCTACGTGGGAATTTAGGGCTGTCGCGCTTCGCGATACAAGGAACGTGCCTGGATTTTGCCCACGTCTGCCTGGGCAGGAGAAAACAACAGCTTCTCGGGTTTCGTTCATACGGGGCCTGAATAAATACCAATACTGTTCCTACGGGTTTCTTCGTAGGCAATTATGCTGTAGCACACATAGCAACGACACACTGCCTAGCCGAGAGCGACTGGGCGTGGAGAGTCTTTTGAACAGCGAACAAGATTACCTACTTTGAAGAACAACGCGGCTTAGTAAGTATGGTTCTAACTACCTGAATCGGGGTTATAAGCAATTACAAGTATCATTGCTTTGAAACCCTAAACCCTAAACCCTAAACCCTAAACCCATAATTACCCTAGTTACGAGGTCTCATGATCCTTTAAGAGCCCTGAAGCCTCCCCCCTATAGAACCCCTTTCGATCCCTTCTCAGGACCCCTTCAAGGAACACTTTAAGTTATAAGCCCCATGATCCCTTAAGTACTGTCCATCCCTAAGGTCCAGCGATGTGACCAAACAAGTTCTTCTGGCACAATCGGCTGTTCCTGTTCGTTCAGCGGGACGGAGGCACAAGATGCGCAGGCGTGATCTTGCGCTGTTTGGATGTTAGGTATTCCATTGTGCACAACACAGCAATACTCAACAACTGTTGTTCAAGTGTGGTGTCAACTCCAAATCTTCATGTGCGCGAGCAGCAACTCGAATGAGGAATCTTTCGGAATCAACAAAACTCAGCGACTGGCGCCTTGCCAACTTCAGCACTGAAGATGCCAATTACCATAGCAGTATCGCTCAACAGAAAGTCACCGGTGAGATAGCACCGGGAACCGTCGGTGAAAGGCGTTGGCTGCGGGGGTGTGAGGGTCTCGTCCCGCGACACTTCGATCAAATGCGCGGCACCCTGCTCGGCATGCCTAACATGCAGCTCGACCACGAGAGGGTCGATGTACCAAATGTTTGGGGTTTAGGGTTTAGGGTTTAGGCTTCAGGATCCGGGTTCAGGGTTTAGGGTTTCGGAAGGGTGGGCGCAAAGCTCCAAATTGCTGTCTGCCACTCGAAAGCCACATGCGACGGGGCCAGAACCGGTACTTCCGACAACAAGCATAGAAGTATACAGAACCCGAAACCCTGAACCCTAAATCCTCAGCCCTCAACCGCTAAACCCTCGATCCTAAACCCTGAAACCGAAACCCTGAACCCTGAACCCTTGGCCCCTAAACCTTCAATCCTGAACCCTGAAACCCCAAGCCGAAATCCCAATCCTGACACCCGAATTCCTTAGAGCTTCTTCTCGGGCTTAGAGCGTGGGGAATAGGAGTTTAAGGCTTCAGGGTATAGGTTTTAGGGTTTAGGGTAATAGGGTATATAGGGTTTAGAGTTTAGGGTAGTAGGGTTTGCAGGGTTTAGGGTTTAGGGTATAGGGTTTAGGGTTCAGGGTTTCGGGTTTAGGCTTCAGGGTACCTTTGCACGCACAGCAAGCTCCACAACCCTAAACCCTAAACCGCAGCCTGGCCTCCGCAACCCCGTAAGTCTTCGACATGCAACCGGAAACCGGCAAGGGTACCCTAAACCCTAAACTCTATACCCTAAACCCTGAACCCTAAACCCTAAAACCCTAAACCCTGGACCCTAAACCCTAAACACTGCCACCTGATTGGGAAGATAGCCCTCATCCCCAAAGCCCAAATTCAGGATCGACCCTAGAGGGATTCCAAAAAAAGTGCCATAACCCTAAACCCTTAACCCTGAAGCTTAAACTCTAAACCCTAAACTGAAAACTCTAAACCCTCAACCCTAAACCCTAAACTGAAAACCCTAAACCCTAAAATGAAAACCCTATACCCTAAACTGAAAACCATAAAACCCTAAACCGTTGCAGGCTTCAGGGTTTTGGGTTCAGGGCCGGGGTTTAGGGCTCAGGGGTTTAGGGCCCGCTGAGGGCTTAGAGTTCGGGGCTTATGGCTTAGGTTGATCCTTAGGGTTTAGGGTTTAGGGCTTAAGGCTTTGGGGCTTTAGGGTTTAGGGTTTAGGGCTTTAGGGTTTAGGGTTTAGGGCTTACGGTTTCCGTTACCCTACATAAACTCTAAGCCCTACCATCCAATTGCACCACGGTTGCCAGCAGATGAGGGTTCTTCCCCGGATGGTCCGTTTCTGTGCGAGACGTGGGAACGGTTAGGTTTAGGGTTTAGGGTTTAGGGCTTAGGGTTTAGGGCTTAAAGCCGTCGGGGCTGGCTGGAACTTGTAGAAGAGAAGCCTGCACAAGTATTAGTGCGCTTCCTTTCGATTCCTATTCTAGCTACAATATGTGTAGTTCTCTAAACTAATGTCCCTTCTTAGATCCCAATATAGTACGGCACCCTGATAAAAAGGACCCTCAAACGGACCCTAATTTTGAAAACTACCCATATAGTATAATTAAAACAACCCAAACCGGGTTTGGGTTTAGGGTTTTGTCAAAAGCCCTCAACCCTAAAACCCCACCAAACCCTGTTCTGTTCATTCCGGCTCTTATATTAAGGCCTAAACCCTATAAGCCCTAAACCCTAAATCCGAAACCCCAAACCCCAAAAATATTCAGGCTCCTACAGCAAGGCTTTAGCTTCGATCCGGGTTCAATGCAACGCAGTTGTGAGAGCCTTAGGAGGCTGTGTGCAAGCGGGTGTAGGGCCTTTAAGGATTTAGGGCCTTTAGGGTGTAGGGCCTTTAGGGTTTAGGGCCTTTAGGGTGTAGGGCCTTTAGAGCTCACGGCCTGTAGGTTTAGGGTTTAAGGCCTTCAAGCATGCTCGCGGAGGTTCACACTTGATCGGACGCGAGCTCAGACATGGAATGCTAGAACTAAGGATTTAAATAAGGGTTAAGATTGAAACAACACCTTGGGAAACTGCCCAGAGACTAAGGAAATGCACCTCAAGCTGTGGTCAAGTTCCTATTATGTTTGCAGGGATATTCCTCAGTTAAAAGGGTATTTGGAGTCTCTGGGCACCTGTCATTCTACAAAAGGCGCCACTAGAACCATCACTGCTGATTCCTACTGTGGCGGCCCGGTGATCCTCACGCCAACCAAACAACCCAAGTCCAACACCCAAAAAGCCAAAGTCTTTAGGGTTTAGAGGGCTCTGAAAGCTGGAACCCGAACAATTCAATGCTACCCGTAACCCGTCAACCTCAGCACTCACAGCTTGAGAGGTGCCCCTGCTTGCAACCTCCCCAAACCTATCTGCTGCTCTCCAAACTTTTTGGGGGCGGGTCTCTGAGCACACCTTCGATCAACCCTAAACTCTAAACCCTAAACCACGAGGTGCTCTGTGGTTGCTTGAACCAGAACTGACCTCCAGCCGGGGTGCTTCAAGGCGACCCGACGTCCGTCCATCCTCCCCAGGCAAGATCTGCCCGTCACGCAGGACAGAGCACTTAGCGAGGGTCGTGGTACTCGTCCTTGATCGCCTGGTGCACAGGCATGCGAAGGCCAAGCAGGACCAGCTCGGGGCCGGTGAGGTCCACTAAGACGAGTCGCTGCAAGCGACGGTGGGCGGCGTCGAGGAGCTCATCCGTTACTGGACAACACCAAATCCGACTTCAGGCTGTGAGTTCGAAGTTTCAGTCTTTGTGCTTCGGAAGGGACCCAACAAGAGCCTGAACAAAAACCATAAGGCTGGGAAATCCCACAGTCCCCTAGTCAAGTCAGCCAATAAAAGAGGGATATCCCAACCCCTAAACCCTAAACCCTAAAGCTTTATGATTGGGTGCTGCCTTTACTGTATTTTTGTCGGCGAAGGATTCAGACACCGTGGCTCAAAGTTCTGCGCTGAATGTTTTCGTTCTACAAGGGCTCTTAGAAGGATACGATCACGACTCAACATGGGTTCGAAGGGAACCCCAAAAAGTTAGAAACCGGATCAAGGACAAGCAGTGCTAGGAATCTGCAGAATCCCTATACAACATTGTTAAGGATTGAGGCTATTGGGTTTCCAATTTGTCGGCTTCCACCTTATACTGCTTAGTATGTATCTACGGTTGAACCCATGGGCCCCTAGTATGGGCCCTTAAGCCTGAGACCCTTATATACCTACTATATATCCCACATGTACCCTTAAGGGAACCTAGAACCCCCCTAAGGGTCCATATTAGGGGCCCATACTTCTAACCTTGGAGTGTAAAGGTTTTTCAGGCATCAAGCAGAAAGCCTCAACCTCGACACCCTAAGCCACGAAACGCCCAAGCCCTAAACCCCTCCTGAACTCGCTAAATCAAACTCCCAAACCCTGAACCCCTAATCTCACAAACACTAATCCCTGAATACGACTGGCCAGGGCGCCCAAAGACTCAAGGACCCTAAGAGAACCCAAGAAATCTGATAAAACCCTAAGTGAAAACTTTCTGAGGCCTCGCACAGGCCTTCTGAAACCCATCACAGCCCAATAAAGCCGCTGTACAAACGTAGAAGAGCCCTCTAAAGACCCTAAACCCTAAACCCCTAAAGCCCTAAACCCTAAAGCCCTAAAACAAAAAAAAGGCATGACCCGGCCTTTGACCACCCGGCCCAGAAGCACCATGTCACGTTTCATCCGGTTCGACCTAAGAACTGGGACACTTCAGGCCTGTCAGTAGCCTTAACGTTAGGGTTTAAGGTTTAGGGTTGAGGGTTCCAGGGTTGAGGGTTCTAGGGTTTAGGGTCTAGGGCTCTAGGGTTTTAGGGTTTAGGGTTCTAGGGTTTAGGGCTTCGGGCTTAGGGGTTAGGGGTTGGGATATCTTGAAAGCCAGCTTACTGGGAGCGTGGTTTCAGACATGATGCAGGGGCCTTAACCACTAGAATGAAGCTTAACCCTTAAATCATACCCCTTCCCCCCCACATCAAAAAAGCCAGCCACACCCTAAACCCTAAACCCTAAACCTCTAAGCAAGTATTTAGCAGAACATCGTATTTTCCAGCGTGCGGTGATCCGCAAGAGACCCCTGTCTGGATCCCCCGAGGCTCCTTCACTCAGAGTCGAGTGATGGAGGGGCCTTAATGATTAGAATCGGGTTTGGGACCTATTGTACTATAGTTATAATAAGGAACCCCCCAAAATAGTATAGGTAATTATTGAAGCCCCTACAGTAGCAGCTCAGTCGCCTGAATTTGGTCCCAACACACGTGCTGCCGCCTTCTGACCTCTACCGGCTCGTCAGCAATGGTGTCTTCTGGGACGGTGCGTGCTTGGTCATTGCCGGGTAAAAAAATGAAAGCAAGGCCCTTTATCTGGTCACCACGGTCGGGGTCTTTGAACGGCTGGAACAAGTGTGGCTAAGAAAGCCGGAAGAGGGTGCAGCGCTCCAAACTTGTTCTGACGTCTGACCCCAGCGATTATATACTCGACCACCTCACCTCAGCCCAGCACTCACAAGCCTCGAATCTCAAAGCGAATTCAAGTTGCGGGTTTGGGTTCGGATTTTAGGGTTAGGGTTTAGGGTTTAGGGTTTAAGGGTCTAGGATTAAAGGTTTTAGGATTGGTGGTTTACAGCAAAGGTCGAAGCTGAGCACCATGCGCCGTCTCCATCCAAGGCGCGATCACGCCGTAGTAACTGCGATAGAGGATGCGCATTACAGCCTACTAGAGCTGCCCAGAGCCTCCAAAATCCCTTAAGTAAGGAAGATACCTTAAATTGATGGTAGAAACCATAATAAAATTTAAGGTATGTTCCTTAGTTAAGGGATATTGGAGGCTCTGGGTGCAACCTTGAATCATTGAACACTAATCTCCACCCCGTGCATCCTGATCAGCATAGACCTTTTGCCCTGAACCCACACCCAGATCCCCTGGAGGATCCAAAAAGTAGATCCCTTAAGGGAGTTCCTATTTTGTACCCCTTTGCAGTTAGGATCCCAAATTAGGGGATCTACTTTCTTAATCCTCCCGGGGGTTTGGGAAAGATAAAAACCCTAAACCCTGCACCCTAAACCCTAAACCTTAAACCCTACCTTAAACCCAAAACCCTAAACTCAGCACAGATAAGGCCTGGCTTTTCTGTTGCATCAAGAAAGTTGGAACCTCAAGATCCCCAACCTATCCCCAACCCCCCGAACCTGCTAAGGTCGCAACCTAAAGACCCCAAGCCCTCAGCCCAAAAGCCCGATGACCCCGAAACCCGTAATGTAGGGGCTTTTATAACTAGAATAGGGTTTTGGGGTATGTTATACTATATTTATGATAAGGAACCACCAAAATACTATAGGTGATTATTAAGGCCCCTATAGTAACCCCTCAAACCCCGAAACAATACATCTTCGCTGCTTCATTCACGCGTGATTTCGACATCCGTAGACATTCATTCCTTCTTGTTACTTGTTGGACCAATCGAATCTGCGCTTCCTTTGCTCCTCTGTCTCAATGGTCGTTTCAGCACCTGGTACATAGCGCTCAACTGGCGAGCAATGCATCAAACACAAGATATTCGGGAGAAGTCCCAAATTTAGACTCTGTCTCACCCAAACGGCGGCGGGTGCCAGCCTAACGAAATCTTTACACATTTTGAGAGATTTGAAGTATATTCCTTAATTAAGGGGAACTTATCCTAACTTATAATAGGAACCCGAATAAGATTTGAAGTATATTCCTTAATTAAGGGGAACTTATCCTAACTTATAATAGGAACCCTAATCAGATTTGAAGTATATTCCTTACTCAAGGGGTTTTGGAGTCCCTCCAACACTTATAGCAACACTATCATTTAGAGTGCTTAAACGGTCACAGGATGTAGCAACTAGGGTCAGTATCGGGATAGCTATACCAACAACCCCCAACTAGGGTTCATTGTTAGGGTTTCTTAAAGCGCTCCTTGAAGGGGGGTCTTAGGGGTATTACCATACTTACTCAGTCACATCACCCTAAACCCTAAACCCCAAATCTTCAACCCTAAACCCTAAACCCTAAACCCTCAACCCTAAACCCTAAACCCGAAACCCTAAACCCTCAACCCTAAACCCTAAACCCTAAACCCTAAACCCTCCCGCGGACGTGTCGATGCCTCGGGCGGAGGAGCTGCTGAAGAGCTTCCTGTGCAGCTGCCCAAACCCCCGGAAGGATCCAGAAAGTAGATCCCGTAATTTAGGATCCTAGCTACTAAGGGGTACTTTATAGGAACCCACTTCCGGGATCTACTTTTTGGATCCTCCAGAGGGTCTGGGTAAGGATGGAGGGTGTTGGGCTGAGGGGGCTTGGCGTTCAAGGTATAAGGTTTAGGGGTTTACGGTCTAGGGTTTAGGGTTCAAGGTTTAGGGTTTAGGGGTTTTGGGGTTCGGGGTGAAGTTAGTTCTTAGGGCCAGTAGGAGCACTAATAACACATGTAGCAACATACAGCAAACGTTGCCCGAAAGGTACGACTGTAGCTTCTTGAGAAGCCCGCTGTCTTGACATTCTTGTAAGTGTACAGACTCACTACTGGCTTTGGCTCGTAGTCCATACCTGGCGGAATTCCTTCTGTCTTGAAGTGCTTTTTGAAGTCACTGACACCTTTCAACATGACAACTTCTCTCAACTCAAGCTCCAGCTGTGCGATCTCCTCTTGGTGCCTTCCCTCTGCAGCAGCTGCGTGTTCAAGGCTCTTGTAAAAACATGGCCTCATCTTCTTCTCATACGTTTTGCTTCTGGTCAAATTTGTGCTCCTCTTCTTCTTAATCCATTCCCTTGAGGTAGGCTCCAAGCGGACCAGGCAAACCTCCTTTCTTCATCAACACATGGGTAGTTCTCTAAATTAGGGTCCGTTTCTGTGTCCTCGATTTTGTCAAGGTGCCGTACTAGGTTTTTTGGGACCTAGAAAGGGACCCTAGTTCAGAGAACTACCCATACTGTTGATGATCTGAATCCTGCATTACCTCAAGGACCGTAAACTATGGGAACTACCGTATATTCCTTCTTATGCATAATGCGAGATTTATATCATCAACCACCGTCTGACCCTTTGCTTCCGAACAGAAACAAAGTTGTTCGTTCAAACCAAGGGCTTCTGGTTCAGGGAGAAAGTTACGGTGGAGGGTTTAGGGGTTTAGGGGTTTAGGATTTAGGGTTTAGGGGTTGAAATGCGTTTAGGTTTATGTAAGCTGCGATGTACAGACTTTGGCTAACAAGCAGACAACTCCACAACAACATCCCATACAAAGTCTGTAGCGTAGGGGCCTGAATAATTTCAATAGGGTTTGGGGGCCATTATACTCGAATTGAAATAAGGAGCCCCCACAATAATATCGGTAACTATTAAGACCCCTATACCACGAGAGTTTCGCAAAACCTGAATAGCATTTCATAGGCAATCCGACTCTCCAGGTGGGGTGTGCCAGAAACCGATGACTTCGCGAAAAACGTGCTCTAGGACCCTTAGTAACTACGGTTGATGATATAAGTCCTGCATGGCTCATAATAAGGACTATACCATAATTCTCAGAGATTTGGGTCCTTAAGGTGATGCAGGGTTCATATCATCAACAGTTGGAGAGGGTTCTGGGGTGCATTCTAGTATTCCCTTAAACTAAAGCCTTAAGCCATAAACCATGAAACGCCAAACCACTACTGTAGGGGCCGTAATAATTAACATAGGGTTTTCGGGGTTCCTGATAATAATTATAGTATGATATACCCCAAACGCTCTTCTAATTATTAAGGCCCCTCTATTAATCCCTGAACCACGAAACCTATGCCCTTATGAGCATACAGGGCCGGCAAGTAAGGGAGTCCTGTATTCATTATTCGGGCCCCCGTGTTTGTAGGGTTTATAATAGGGTCTAGGGTTTATAATAAGGTCTAGGGTGTTGATCGTAAGCAGTCTAAGGTAAACCATTCAACCCGAAACCCAAGACCTTGCAGGGTGAATCCTAAACGCCGAACCTGAAATCCTGAACAACCCTGGTCTCTGCTTCAAAAAGGCCTTGCAATCGACATCTAGGTGAGCTGGCTCGGAACCTCGAATCGCCACAGGGTATTTGTGTAAGCCCTACGACATCAGACGCATTCATCTCAGGAATTTGTGCAGCTAAGGAATTCTGCTTCTGAGTATTCTATGCCTTCTTTCCGGGCTGAAACTGGGCTCAGAGTTTCAGAAGTTCGGTTTCTGACGTGGGGTTATGGGTTATATAAGTTGCCAGCAGCACGAGTCAGTTGTTTTAGACATAGGGCCCTAGTAGGGCTTGGGACAATGAAGCTTCCTCCTCCTGTACGGGCCTTTCGCTTCAGACAAGCACCTCCTCAGCGCAATATAGGGGGCCTTAATAATTAGAATAGGGTTTTGGGACCCGTTATACTACAATTATACTAAGGAGCCGCCAAAATAGCATTGGTAGTTATGTAAGGCTCTTACCTAAACCCTAAACCCTAAACCCGAAACCCGAAACCCTCAACAAACCCGAAACCCGAAACCGTGGCACAGGATCGAGCACTTCAACCTCCACAACACAAAACCCTAAACCCTAAACCTAAACCCTAAACCCTAAACCTAAACCCCTAAACCCCTAAACCCTAAACTCAACTCTAAACCCAAAACCCAAAACCCAAAACCCCAAACCTAAACCCTAAACCCTAAACCCTAAACCCTAAACCCTAAACCCCTAAACCCCAAACCCTAAACCAAACTCTAAACCCTAAACCAAACCCTAAACCCTAAACCCCTAAACCCATAAGCCCTAAACCCTAAAACTCTAAACATCTAACATCCCACTTATAGAAGCCCCTTTGAAGCAAAAAAGGAAAGATCCGGCTCGGCTCCTGGCGCGCGTGTGACCTGAGACCGGTTTTTGTTGGGGGAGCTTCTTTCAGCTCATGGCTTTAAGGGTTTTTGGGGTTTTAGTGGGTTTTAGTGGGTTTAGGGCTGAGGTTTTAGGGTTTTAGTGGGTTTTAGTGGGTTTTAGTGGGTTTTAGGGTTTTGGATTTTAGTGGGCTTTAGGGCTTTAGGGTTTTGGGGTTTTAGTGGGTTTAAGAGTTTTTAGCGGGTTTAGGGTTTAGGGTTTAGGGTTTTAGTGGTTTTCGGGTTTTTGGGTTTTAGGGTTTAGGGTTTTAGTGGGTTTGGGGTTTAGGGTTTAGGGTTTTAGTGGGCTTTAGGGCTTTAGGGCTTTAGGGTTTTGGAGCTTTAGGGTTTTAGGGTTTAGGGTTTTAGCGGGTTTAGGGTTTTAGTGGTTTAGTCGGGTTTAGTGTCTTAGTCGGGTTTAGTGCTTTAGGGCTTGAGGGCTATGGGGTTTTTGTGGCTTTAAAGGTTTTTGGTGGGTTTAGAGTTTAGGGTTTAGGGTTTAGGGTTTTAGTGGGTTTTAGGGTTTAGGGTTTTAGGGTTTTCATGTGTTTAGGGTTTAGGGTTTAGGGCGTGGTGGGTGTAGGGTTTGGGTTCTTGGGTCTTGGGTTTTGGGTGGGGGCCTGGGACTTTGTGATTTCGGGTTCAGGATGTTTCGGGGTCTTTTGGTGTTAAGGACTTTGGATTTCATGGTGTTTAGAGCTTCTAAGGCTGTAGGGTTTTAGGGGTTTCTGGCTTAAGGTTTCAGGGTCGAGGGTTTTGGGGATTGGCTTTAGGGTGTTTAAGGCGTTTACGGTTTTGGGGCTTACATTTTTCGGGTTTTGGGCTTTTCGTGTTTAGAGTTGTAGGGTTTTGGATTTTCGGGTTTTAAGGGTTTTAGGGTTTTTAAGTCTTTAGGGCTTCAGAGCTTTAGGACTTTTGGTTTAGGACTTACGGCTTTGGGGTTTTGGGGTTTTGGGCTTTAGGGTTGGATTTCAGGGTTGAGGGGGGTGTTACGGTGTTTAAGGTTTGGCGGTTTTGTAAGGTTTTACGAAGTTTTAGTGCTTTAAAGTTTTCGGGTTTAGGGTTTTAGGGTGCATGGTTTTAGGGTCCGGGATTTTTTAGGGTATTGGGGCTCTAAAGTTCTAGGATTTAGGGTTTTGGGGCTTTAAGAGCTTCAGGGTTTTGCCTTTTCGGGCTCAAGGCTTTTGGTGACTTCGGGCTCTTGGGGCATTAGAGCTTTAGGCTGCAGGGTGTAGGGTTTAGGGCTTTACGGTTTAGTGCTCTTGGGTTTAGCATGTGACAGGGTTGTGATTCACCACTGGTTGCCAGTCCATCTTCAGCCATCTGGTCTCGTTCCCGCGCTTGGTAGTGCGCTTCACCCACATCTCGGTGATGATGTCTCTGTCAATGGAGGTCCCTCTCCCTGGAACAATCACGCTTAGGATGTCTCCTTCTGCCCTGATCTTGTATCCCGTGAACATTCCCACTTGCAATCTTGCGTCATCAGTCGACCAGTTTCCTCTGAACGTCATGGGACACAGCACGTCTACCACTCCATTGCTGGCATTGTTGACTATCCTGGCTGACGTGATAGCTGACTGTCGATCAACGGATGGTGTAGGGTGTAGGGCTCAGGGTTCGGGGTTCTGGTGTGGACTTGAAGGGTTAAGGTTCAGAAATCCGGTGTGGTGGCCTTTACGAAGCTTGGGACCCATTAAACTATAATTATAATAAGGGACCACCAAAATAATTTAGGGAATTAAGGATTGTATTGCCAGTATCCTCAATCAGGATGACACCCAAAAACCAACCTCGAACACTGACATTCCCAGCGAACCGCAAAACACCCTACACCCCAAACACTAAACACTGGCCACCAAGTCCGATACACACCGCCTCAGAATACTACAAGCGGATCTTTGTCAGAAAGACCTCCGGGAAAGGACCTGCCAAGAAACCCATCTAAACGCCCTATGCAACCTTGCATACAAGTCCAGAGCGTTTGATCTAGCTTCGAAAACACCTTATACGTCCACAGTACTACTTAGAGGACCATGGGACTTGCTAAGTATGGATATAAGTACCTGAACTTGCTTGGAGTTATAAGTAGACTTACTCGAATAACAAGCCTAGATACAAAGTCCCATGATCCCTAAACTCTCAACCCTAAACCCTAAACCCAAAGCCCTTAAACCCCGACAAATCCCTCATAGAACCCTTAGAGAGAAATTTACAGTACCTTAAACCGTATACCCTAAACCCGAAGCCCCTAAATCCTAAACCCTAAACTCCAAACCCTCAACCATAAACCCTAAACCTAAAACTTAAATCCTAAAACCTAAACCCAAAACCTAAACCTTAAATCCCAAACCCGAAACCCAAGTTTGAAACCCTAAGCCCTAGACCCCAAACCCTAACCATAAATCCTAAACCCTAAACCCTAAACCCCCAACCCAAAGCCTTGCTGAACTTCGCGCTTTTGGCGGGCCACGGCTGTCAGGATTTAAGATCTTGCTTTTGAGTTAAAGGAAACTACTGGTGGGGAGTTTAGGG
>CAJNDV010013225.1:59844-71785 GCA_905221635.1 Symbiodinium sp. CCMP2456
CATACGCAACTTTTTACTTGAGCCAATGACAGTCATAGGTAAGAACTAGCTACATCTTCAGCAAACAACATTAGGGTTTACGGCTTGGGGTTTTAGGGTTTGCGCTTTAGGGTTTGACGTTTAGGGTTTAAGGGTTTACGGTCTGGGGTTTTAGGCTCTAGGGTTTAGGGTTTAGGCTTTCGGGTTTGGGGTTTAGGGTTTAGGGGTTTAGGGTTTAGGGTTTAGGGTTTAGGCGCCAGGGAAGCTTGGGCTTCCGCATTGCAGGGTGTTGCTGTGCTCATCGGCAGATTGACAGGCACTGCGGGAGCAGGCGGACAAGGTGTTTGAAAAATGGGCACGTCCGGTGCTCAACGCTTGTACAGGATCTGAAATGAGGCTCATTGATCCGCACGCCCTAGTCCTTAGCAGATTCCAAGCCGCAACGAGGATGATACCTTTCTGCACTTCCGAATATTGAGCCGTAGCTTTGGGCTGTGGCCGACGCGCGCCACAATGTCCATCCATCCAACATGTCATCCAAGCCCAAATACATGCTGCCCAGTTGATTTGGGACTTCTGCCGCCATGCGCACAAGAACGCATCGTGTCATAATTTTGCCCAAGTTGCCTCCGCAAAACACGCGGCGGCTTATCGGAAATCCAAGTTCCGAGCAGGAAGTTCCGGGCCTCAACGTGAGCAATCCCGATCAGCTTAAACAGCTTCGCAACCCTTCTAACTTCTAATGCTTTCTTGTCCAGCTTTTTTCTCGCACCGTCTCCATCGTCCTCAACATCACACCATTTCCAACACCACAACCCAATAGAATGAGCAAGTACGGGCACTGTCGAGATGTGGTGTGCTGTTACTGTCAACTTGCAGTCTTTGCTTGCGTGTGCCTCGTAGTGCTGGGCCGGAACCACCATCAAGCAATCACAGCACCAACCGCAAAGTCAATGAAACAGCGAAGACTACAGGCAACTTACAGCTTGCAAGCCAGACGTGGAGGTCGCTCATCAATCGCAGCATGTGCAACTCGACAATCTCCTGGCGAAGGGATGTAAATGGATGTAGTGATATCGCGTGCCTCGAGGATGCAAGATTTTGATGAGCGTGGGTCGGCTAGGATTAAGCTTCAGATTGGGGATCCGCTTGCTTCCGACCACTGCGCATGGGACATTGCAAGGCTTGGAAGACCGCATGCATTCAAAGGATGCAGAAAGGATAGGATGTGCAAGGGGTTGTGGTTTCGACCCTGTAAGTGTTTAGGGTGTAGGGCTCATCACTTCCGGAGCGTTGCTTCCGCGGTTTTGCGCCCTCTGGGTGGGCAGCTATAACCTGCGAAGCTTGGCGGGAAGTTCGCAAAGAAGCGGGCCCCTACGGAGTGCCTTGCAATGCGTCAAAGCCCGTGCGCAAACCCAGTTTCCGTCCTTTGTGCACCTGGCAACACGCGTCCATGTCTGGCTTTGGGCATGCCTCCTGCAAGTCACATCCGAGACAATCCGCTGACTGCAGTTGTCCACTCTTACTCTTCTCCCGCCATCGGAAAGCAATCGGCGGAACTGCCACCAAGAAGTCCCCCAGAATGGTATCAGCCAAAGGAAACTCTGGGAGTTGGAGGCGGTAGCCGCAGTTGGACAGAAGGCAGGGGCCACCTTGCGTGTGCGACAAACGTCTATCAAACGCAACTCACAAAGCCCAAGTCTTCCCACGAAGATGCACGTCTGAGCAGGAAACCTAGCTTGGCTCTAACGGATGCCATGTGGCGAAAGATCCCACTTGCTGCCGCCTACAAGCCGCAGTCATTCGACAGAAGAAGCCACTGCGGTGAACAGCCTCCAATGACCGGAGGTCGCTCATCAATCGGAGCATGTGCAACTCGACAATCTCCTGGCGAAGGGATGTAAATGGATGTAGTGATGTCGCGTGCTTCGAGGATGCAAGATTTTGATGAGCGTGGGTCGGCTAGGATTAAGCTTCAGATTGGGGATCCGCTTGCTTCCGACCAGCGCGCATGTGACATTGCAAGGCTTGGAAGACCGCACACATTCAGAGGATGCAGAAAGGATAGGATGTACAAGGGGTTGTAGTTTCGACCCTTTAAGTGTTTAGGGTGTAGGGCTCATCACTTCCGGAGCGTTGCTTCCGCGGTTTTGCGCCCTCTGGGTGGGCAGCTATAACCTGCGAAGCTTGGCGGGAAGCTCGCAAAGAAGCGGGCCCTGACGGAGTGCCTTGCAATGCGTCAAAGCCCGTGCGCAAACCCAGTTTCCGTCCTTTGTGCACCTGGCAACACGCGTCCATGTCTGGCTTTGGGCACGCCTCCTGCAAGTCACATCCGAGACAATCCGCTGACTGCAGTTGTCCACTCTTACTCTTCTCCCGCCATCGGAAAGCAATCGGCGGAACTGCCACCAAGAAGTCCCCCAGAATGGTATCAGCCAAAGAAAACTCTGGGAGTTGGAGGCGGTAGCCGCAGTTGGACAGAAGGTAGGGGCCACCTTGCGTGTGCGACAAACGTCTATCAAACGCAACTCACAAAGCCCAAGTCTTCCCACGAAGATGCACGTCTGAGCAGGAAACCTAGCTTGGCTCTAACGGATGCCATGTGGCGAAAGATCCCACTTGCTGCCGCCTACAAGCCGCAGTCATTCGACAGAAGAAGCCACTGCGGTGAACAGCCTCCAATGACCGGAGGTCGCTCATCAATCGGAGCATGTGCAACTCGACAATCTCCTGGCGAAGGGATGTAAATGGATGTAGTGATGTCGCGTGCTTCGAGGATGCAAGATTTTGATGAGCGTGGGTCGTCTAGGATTAAGCTTCAGATTGGGGATCCGCTTGCTTCCGACCAGTGCGCATGTGACATTGCAAGGCTTGGAAGACCGCACACATTCAGAGGATGCAGAAAGGATAGGATGTACAAGGGGTTGCGGAGCGTTGCTTCCGCGGTTTTGCTTCCTCTGGGTAGCCAGCTACCCTGCGAAGCTTGGTGGGAAGCTCGCAAGAAGGCGCTCTATCTTGGGCGAAGCGCAGAAATCCACGAGGTCGTGATCGACATCGGGAATGCGTCGGTATGCCCACACCATGAAGTCCAAGTTCGCTGCCAAGTTCCCCTCCCGTGTCCAGAACTTTGGACTCGTGACGCCTGCTGCTTCCACGTGGAGGTGTGTGAACCCGCTTGCAGTCATGTTGTGATTGCTTGATGGTGGTTCGGCCATGGTATGTCTGCAGATCTCTTCATCCTGTAGTCCTAGCAAGATGTTTTGCTGCATGTTCTATTTATGCCGTCCTGTCATGCTAATAGGAGTGCTTGTCATACGACTTTCATATTGCACTAGATCGGTCCAAAACTTCTGTCTGCCCAGCTCTTGGGGTCCGCATCAACCGCGGGTTTAGGATTTAGGGTTTTGGGTTTAAGGTTTGGGGGTTTAGGATTTACGTTTTGGGGTTTTAGGCTCTAGGGTTTAGGGTTTAAGCTTTAGGGTTTGAGGTTCAGGGTTTAGGGGTTTAGGGTTTACGGTTTGGGGTTTTAGGCTTTAGGGTTTAGGGTTTAGGCTTTAGGGTTTGGGGTTTAGGGTTTAGGGGTTCAGGGTTTAGGGTTTGGTGTTTTAGGGTTTAGGGTTTGGGGTTTAGGCTTTAGGGTTTAGGGCTAACTTACCCGAGGCTTTCGTCGGGCTTTATGCAGACTTATACTGACTTTGGCTTACAAGGTTCTATTTCAGCGCCCTTAGAGCCATCGCAAATAGCCCCTGAACACTAGAGTCTGCAGGATTTTGATGGGTTCATAGGTATGGCCTTGGACTCATCCGAAGCATCCGCAGTCTCCAGAAGCCGTAAGGGATCCCCTATAATGGTTGAGAGGGTTTAGGGTTCCAGACCCTACCAGGGAGGTTGCGGGATCCTCGGGGAAGGGTTTAGGGTTTAGGGTTTAGGGTTTAGGGTTTAGGGTTGGTAGAAAGTGTTGATGGTTTGGGTGCGTATAAGTTTTGAGCGAAAGTTTTGACCGAAATGTTTCGAGCAGGCTCTTTTTTTGGAACCTGATTTCGAGTGTCGGGCTGGGCCGGTTGGGGCTGGGGCTGGGATTGCGGCTAGGCTGGGGCGAGGCGGGGGCTGAATTGACACACACTTTCTATTTCCTTCCTTCTTGAGGGTTTGGGTTTAGGGACTGGGGTTTAGGGTGCGGGGATTGGGGTTGAGGGATTTTTGGAGTCTAGTGGAAAGGGTTTTGGGGCCCCGTAGGCATTGTGCGGATTCGGCTTTAGGTTTCCTCATTTCAGTTTAAAGTTTAGGGTTTGGGGTTTAGGAAACTAGAACCAATGAGCGGGTGGGTATTCTCCTCTCGCAATGAACAACAGCTGCTACGTCTTTCGCGGACCGAGCGGCTGAACCCCCCGGACCTTAAACTCTAGGCCCTAAACCCTAAACCCTAATCGCCCGAATCCCTAAACCCTAAACCCCAAACGCTGAACCCTAATCCCTAAGCCCTGAACCCGAATCTCAAAGCCGAAGGACCTTAGCTTTGCCGAGGGGCTGTGAACATGGCGTCCAAGCCGACCAGCGGTGGTGACTTCAAGGCCTGCAGCGCCCCAAATCCGCAAAAAAAACTCAAACATCCGATACCCTTTAGAATACGGTTTAAGGCTTAGGGTTTAGGGTTTAGGATTTAGGGTTTAGGGCTTGCAAGATTCTTAAGTAATTCTAAAGGCTCGTTAAAGGGTTTCGTTTATCGGATTGTATAGGGTTTGGTGTACGCGCCTTGGCAAGTAGAATAGTGTTTCGGGGGTACAGTATGCCACACCTATAACGAGAGGCTATTTCCTGACGTCTATGTTAACCCCTCTAAACTCCCAAGAAAACATCCCGAGACCCTACTTAGCTGTGTCGGGATCCCTGGGTACCATCCTGGATCCTCATGTTCAAGGGCTTTTGGGTTTAGGGTTTAGGGTTTAGGGTTTAGGGTTTAGGGTAGGGTTTGGGGTTTGTGCCCCGGTCTCACCCAACTTCTGAACCCTAAACCCCGAACATCACACCCGACACCCTGAAGCCAACCCCCCGAACCCTCAACCCTGCACCTAACATTGGACCCCGAAGATGTTGAACATGGTTGGTCTTGAATTAGTATAGGGGCCTTAATAATCAGAATAGGGTTTTGGAGACCATCATACTTTAACTATAACAAGGAACCCCAAAAAGAGTATAGGTAATTATTAAGGCCCCTACATGAGGACGTTAAGGGCATGGTATTACCACCCAGGGAGCCCCTTACCGCGCAATCAGGGAATATGCCTTGACTCATAACGTGAAGGGCCCTACAACTTAAGGTATCTTGGTTTAGGGCTTAGGGTTTAGGGTTACGGGGGATATTGTCTCTCTGGGAAAGACCCTAAGCCCTAAACCTACTTATCCCGACCCTTATACATTGAAGCAATTGGTACGAATGCCAGTCCGTAGGGGCTCCTCCTATTTACTTATCCTGAGCCCTATTCTATTCTACGTTTGTTTCACTACTCTTATAAATTTAAACACTAAAACCCGAAGCAAAAAACAAAAAAAAAAAAAACATATAAACACCCTTTTTTTCTTAAGACCCGCGTGGAGTCCCTTAAAGGAATCCTACTCCAATCGCTGACGCCCCTCTATCATACAACTCTGGCAGTAACCCCGTCATCGCAACCCTGAAACGAACGCTTAGAAGGAGCCACATTCAAGTAATTCAAGGCCCAAACAGACACTAAAATCCCAAAATCCTGAATCCTATAAATCCTACACCCCGAACCCTAAACCCCAAACACCCCGAACCCTAAACCCCAGACCCTATATGGGAGTTTCCGAAAATTAGGGGTACCTTATTTTGAGGGTCCTTATAATAAGGATCCTACTATTTAGGGTACTATACTAGGGTCCCCTAAACCCTAAACCCTAAACCCTACCCTAAACCCTAAACCCTAAACCCTAAACCCTAAACCCTAAAACCCTAAACCCTAAACCCTAAACCCCATTTCTCAAGCCGGAAATCCTGACTCCAGAGGCCCGGCCTGGGAAATGGCACTGGCCTTCGGAGCCTTGGAGCCGTGGCTTCGGGGCTACTGTTATGATTATTATTATTCTTATTATTATTATTATTATTATTATTATTATTTTTATTTTTATTGTTGTTATTATTCTCTTGCTCAGTTATCGTAATTACTGGCCTTTATCAAGCATGTAGACAGAAAGGTGCATCCATAGATAAGTGCATGAATAGATGGAGAGATGGAGAAATGGAGACATGGATGGAGGGATCGCTGGATACCTAAACCCTAAACCCTAAAAACCCTAAACCCCGTAAACCCCGAGATGGATCGTCGGATCGATGGACTCTTGTGTTCGGGCCTCCTCTGCTGAGGTCTCGCTGCTGCTCTTGTCAGAAAGCAGCTGCTTCAGAGCTCCCAGCTCCTGGCATTAGGGTGTCGGGTTTAGGGTTTAGGGCTTAGGGTTTAGGGTTCAGGGTTAGGGCTTAGGGATTAGGGTTTAGGGCTTTAAGGAGTTTCCAAGAAGTTTCTTTGCACTGGTCTCGGCGCTCGGACGTCAGTTGGACGAATGAATCCCAAACTCAGAATGCAAAAGCATTCCTCAACTGCTGGACCTTGCCTCATCAAGCCTTAAGGTTGAGAGATTCGGGGCTCAGTCTTTGAATTATGAATTATGAGAGTCACTTCTAAACTCACCACTGAGAACAGAGGCCTGCGAATCCAGCTCTCTGATCTTCTGCAGGTAGGAGATCAACTTCGCGTTGGGCTCCTGGCATCTCAGACGAAACCCCAAACTGCGGCAGCCTAAACCCCAAACGGCCCCTGAAAGCAGCCGAAAGAAAATCTGAAATTCGCAGTCCGTTCGGATCTCTCGCCTCCTCGGCTTTGCGCTTGGCCCCAGGCCCAGGCAGGTCCAGGCACCTGAAGCTTCGGTGGCACCGGAATCTAGGGTTTAGGGTTTAGGGTTTATGTTTTTCTATCATCTCTTAGGGTTTAGGGTTTAGGGTTGAGGGTTTAGGGTGGCCCTTTTTCGCTAACACCTGGGATCCACGTCCAAGGCGCCGCTTGCCGTTGGCAATCTGCACGAGCTGGTCGAGGTCGTCGAGGTCGGCATGCTGCCCACAATCCTGCCACGGATCCGCAACAAAGAGGCACAGCAAATTGCCCAAGGCTTCTGGCGGTTTGCTTCAGCTCTCCTCGTTGTGCTCACGCCCTGATTGAACTCATGGATTAACCCCAAGTCATGGCCCAAGCGCACGAGCCACACAGCCACAACACCTTGAAGCCGCTTGCAAACCAGATAAAAGCCCAAAATCACGGCATGGCGCAGCCCATTCATCCAACACCCTACTCTGCGTTCCGTCCTTGCCGCTGCGGCGGGCCGCGACACTCAAGGCCACCAAAGCTGCTCGCGTGCGGGTTTCCTGCAGGCAGGAGCGGATCAGCATCTCGAATCCCGGGGCAGAATCCCCAAGCAGAACACGCAGAACGTCCAGTTCCCTAGATAACTCAACCTGGATGGGTCTAAAGCCGGTCCAACGTCCGGCCGATGCCAAGCCCGACAAAGCCATCCACGACAACTTCGTAGATGAAGATGCCTGACCACCTGCCCAGAGAGCCCAATATCCCCCTAATGAAGTAATATACCTTAAATCATTATATTGAAGCCCCTATAATTTAAGGCATATTCCTTGTTTAAGGGGTATTGGGCTCTCTGGGTGCTGCGATCCATGGATCTGCCAGAGAACCACAGCAGCACATTCTTTAGCCAAGTCACGTGCTCGTGTAGGGGCAAGCCTGCTCGATTGCCTGGAAAGTGGCATGCAAGAGCCAGAGTCTGAAAAGGCCCCTACTTGGAGGATCATGGGACTTAGTACAAATGCTACATATAAAAAACTGCTTTCATTTATACTAACCCTATGATTATGATTATTGTTGCCTTTGTTTATACTAATGGTGATAAACAACAAGGTAAATAATGACAATACCAATACTAGTACAAATACTGATACTAATACTAATACTAACACTAGTACTAGTACTAGTACTAACACTAATACTAGCAATCAAAATAGCAACTGTAATTTCACAGTACTAATAATAATAATCATAATAGCAGTAGAAACAGAAATAACAACAGCAATAGCAATAGCAAAAATAAGCACAACAATAATCATAATAGGAATTATACGAATGTCAACAACAATATTACTAATAATAGTAATGCTGATAGAAATAGTAATACTAGAAACAATAATAGTACTAGTAACAATCAGAGACATACTAGCAAGAATGATAATCATGATAAAGATGATGATAACTCTATTTATACTCATAACTTATAACACTGGCAATGAAAAATAATGATACTAACACTAAGAGTAACAATAACACCCATAGTACTACTAAACCCTAAACCCCAAAACCCAAAACCCTAAACCCCTAAACCCCTAAACCCCTAAACCCTAAACCCCTAAACCCCTAAACCCAAAACTCCTAAACCCTAAACCAAAAACCCAAAACCCTAAACCCAAAAACCCACACCCAGCGGTCGCCTCACGGAGTCCACCCCAGCGCTCATGGACCATGTCGTGGTGAGACACCGCCTCCTCGCCCCAAAAGACCCGAAAGCCTCTGAGATACCTAGAAACCCTATACTTAGGGATTGGGGTTTAGGGTTTAAGGTTTAGGGATTAGGGATTAGGGATTGGGGTTTAGGGTTTAGGGTTTAGGGTTTCGGGTTTAGGCTTTGAGTTTTCCTGAAGCCCCAAAAAATAACAAGACGACGTACGCCTCTAAACCCTGAGCACCGGCCAGGCCTTCCCGAAGAAGGAGTTCGCCCAGTTCCGCGCGCACGCGAAGAGGTCCCTCGGAGCCAGGAAGCGCATCTGCTGCTAGCTGTCAGGGCTGTACTCCTTGAGGACTACAAAGGCCACTATAAGCGGGTTGGTATAAGGGACACTATGAGGGTTACTACGGCGGTGCCACAAGGGTGGGATATAAGGGGAAAGGGATCTACGAACCCCAACCTACCCAAACTCTCTGTGTCTTTCTGCGGGGCCTGCATGTTTGCAAGCTTGTGAGAGCCGACGGGAAAGGAGGCACCTGATTCCTCCCGCTCACAGGCTTTTTGGGGCTTACGGCTTCAGGGTTTTGGGATTTAGAGCTTCGGGGCTTTAGGGTTAAGGGCTCTGGGCGTTTCTGATTTAAGGTTTAGGGTTTCCCCCGACCTGCCATCCGGCCAAGCTGCTTCAGGGGGTCTTCGTTGCAGTGCACGATGCCTGAGATCCAAGCTCGCAAGAGTGCCACGAGAAAGAACTCCAAGCCCACAAACTCGGTTTCACTGACGTTCCGAAAACTTCAATAACATCTCTAGATTCTAGATGATCGGTATTTGAAGTGTGCCATAACATAACCCCCAAAGCCCTTTCCCGCTCATAAGCCCCTTTACTCCTTACAAGGAAACCTGCAAGGAGCACCCACTCTACTTCTTAAGGCCCCTACTTGGAGGATCATGGGACTTAGTAAGTAAGGTTATAAGTACCCTAATTAGGGTTATAATTATAGTTACCTTATTTATAACCCTAGTTACTTAGTCCCATGATCCTCCAAGTATGTGAAACCCTTCTGTCTCCCAGAAACCTGTATAAGCCCCTTTGAAAGGAACCCCTGTAGACTCACTGTAGACCCGGTTTAAAGGGAACCCTTATCGACACCCTTACCCCCCTTTTAAAAGAACCCTTCTAGATCCTTACCAACCCTGGGCCCCTTTTTAAGGGACCCTTGTGGACCCCAGAAAACCCAATACCCCTTAAACAAGGAATAGACCTTAAATTACAGGGGCCTGAATATGATGATTTAAGCTATATTCCTTACTTAAGGGGTATTGGGCTCTCTGGGTAGGGTGCTCCCCCCTAAACCCTAAACCCGAAACTCTGAACCCTCAACCCCAAACCCTAAACGATGATCCCCTTGTAAGGGAACCCAGGGATCGCTTTTAAAGGAACCCGTAACGACCCCCGTTTAAGGAACCCACCAGGGATGAATCCAGGGCCGCCCTGTTGCAAAGCACAGGTTCGGCGCCGGCGCCGGCCGGGGGTCTGGCCCAGAAGACCTCGGCACGCATGGAATCCAGGGTTTAGGTATTTTTGTTTTTAAGGATTTGGGGGGATAGGGTTGAGGATTCTTTTGTTTCTTTAAGGACTTGGGGTTTAGGGTTGAGGGTTCTTTCGTTTTTGAGGGTTTAGGGTTTAGGGTTCTTTTGTCTTTAAGGACTTTGGGGTTGAGGGTTTAGGGTTCGTTTGTTTTTAAGAATTTAGGGTTCTTTTGCTTTTGAGGGTTTGGGGTTTAGGCTTTAGGGTTCTTTTGTTTTCAAGGGTTTTTTTTTGCGGGCCCTTTTCAAGGGTTTAGGGTTTAGGGTTCCTTTGCTTTGAAGGGGTTTTGGGTTTAGGGTTGAGGGTTCTTTTGCTTTTAAGGGTTTAGGGTTTATTGTTGAGGGTTCAAGCATGAAGGAGTTTGCTGTCTAGGGCTTAAGGCTTTGCGGGTTACGCCTACGGCTTGGGGCTTGGGGTTTTGGATCTGGGGGTTGGGAATTAGGGTTCAGAAAGGACTGTTGCGAGGTGGAGTTTTCGACGTATGCAGGCATCGGATATTTGACCAGTTGGGGTTTAGGATTTAAGGGAAGCACCAAAAGTCACTACAGGGCTCTGACTTCCGGAACAGAAGCACCACATTCAGGAAATAGCTGATTCCGCGTAGAAGCAAGCCGGCATTCGACGCCTATGAGTTCATCCACCAGTGCAAAGCTCTCGGTGCCGGCAACCCGCAACATGTCCTCAACCCGCTCCCACTATCCTACTGGAGCGAAGGGTCTCACAAAGATCCCTTGATCACATCTCGTCGGTTGGGCAACCATGAGATGAGAGAGGCAGGGGGGTTGGCTGTCGTGGTCTGAACCGTCTGACTGGCATGCCACTGGATGGAGCCTCGTTTGGGGACAAGACTACAAACAGGGAAAGACACCCCTCACTTCAAAGCTGTCCGGCTGCGGCTGGGAAAGTTTTGATGTGTCAACCTGCCTTCGGGTAAGACCCTCACAAATGCAAAGGCTGCTGACGCTGAAGCCCGAACTTCCAAGTTACCCTAAACCCTAAACCCCTAAACCCCTAAATATGGAAACCTGGGGAGCCCGCGGTGCCTGGAAATAGCAAAAGAAAGAGGGTTTAGGGTTTAGGGCCAAGCTGCAAAGTTCTCCCAGCACAGTGCTTCGGCGCCGTCACCTTCGGCACAGCCTGTTGCATCCATTTTAGGGTTTAGGGTTTAGGGTTTAGATCCTGACTACGGAGACAAGAAAAACTGGGAACCAAAGCATGCCAAAGCCAGCTCCAGCGTGCATTGACGGTATGGCAGTCACGACACAGCTCCCTAAACCCTAAACCCTAAACCCGAAACCCTGACTCTGTCCTGTCCTTGTGCAGAGGCCGTCACGCTGCTCGAAGAGCCTGCGAAAGACAGCGGCAAGCGGTGTGATGATGATCATGATGATGAAGAAGNNATTTAGGGTTTAGGGTTTGGGGGAAGATCAAAAACTTGTCGTAAAGACGAGGCAGGGATGCCGTGTAGCATGAGCATCACAGCGGCGACAAGGAAGCTCAAGAAGAATGCAACAAGGCCCGAACACCTCAACACCAGGTCCCCGAGTCAGCCCGATTTGCCAAAGACCTCCCAGAAATTCAGACTACTTCTGGGCGCTCGACCATTCCACGAGGCCCCCCAATTGCAATGAAACCTTGCTTAGCCGCCAGACCCTAAACCCTAAACCGAACCGCCTGCAAGATTCTGCAGGCTTCCCTTCTCCGCTGCCGCCGTAGCTTTGGGTCTCCGAGGCGGGTCCTGCGACAGCTTCAGTCGGCGCAAGACGCATCTTCCCCCAAGCACTTAGGGTTTAGGGTTTA
>CAJNDV010013236.1:0-11737 GCA_905221635.1 Symbiodinium sp. CCMP2456
ACACCGTGATTGGACACCAGCTGAAGGCAAGCGACATCAACAGCGAATTGAGGTTCAAGTTCCCAGTCAAGTTGCTCAAAAACCAAAACTCTGGCAGCTTCACAGCTGAAGCACTTCCTGCTTTATGGCGTGCAAATCCTCAGAAGACGGTGATGCGAAGCCCGATGCCCATGCAAGACACGGTACAACCAGAATGCGAACCAAAGCCCTTTTATGTTGGACTAAGGCATGGGTCCACCTTAGAAGCCGAAGCCGAAGTACAGCTTTGCGGTAAGAGAATTTTAAAAGGTGCCATCCCCCGTCGTTCATGGAAACGGTAATCCCGAGGACATCGAGGTTTTGACAGCATTGAAGTGCAAAATCCTGCGCAATTTCACGAGATGTCTCATCATGCTGCGCTGCAGCCAAAAAGCATTTGTCAGGTGCTGTTTGGAACCCGCATGCAGCATCAAAGGAAGCAGAACGTTGAAGTGCCTGACGCATGTGTTCACAAGGCTCACCAGCGCTAAGCATCAAAGTGCGATCGTCAAGAAATCCAAAACCTTGAACCTCGGTGGAGGTCACCAAGGCACCCCAGCAGTGAGTGATTGCAGCTGCAACAAACGGCGAGAAAGGACAGCCTTGTGCCAAACCGACAGATTGAGAATGCCAGTGATCCCCATGAGCCCCGTCAAGCACAAACATGCGCTGTGCCCGGTTGTAGAGAGAGCGAAGTAGAGGCATTAGCGCCACAGGCGCATGTAAATGTCGCAGCACAACTTCGACGATATCAAGATGGATCGAGTCGAAAAAAGTTGCTATGTCTTGCTGAGCAATCAGACCAACGCCCGAATGAAGACCCAACTGCAACTGCATTAAAGCACCACTGACACAAAGCAAGTTGCCCAAGACCCACACCAGTTCTTTAAGCGAGCGGTGAGTGCCCTAGCACCGGCTCTCCAGATGACGGGGAACAAAGAAATGGGACGGGTTTTGCCCGTTTTTTTTTTTCCAAAGCAGGATGACTTTTGCTTTTGCCCATTGTTCAGGCACGGCTCCTAGGGAAATGACTCGGTTCCACAAGTTTGCAACATGCTGCCACCAGGGGGTGGGCATGAGATACAAGTCTTTTGCGGCCCAAGAGTCCGGGCCGGAGGCTTTGGATTTCATGGAGCGAACTTGTCGCCGCAAGTCGTCAGCACTAACTTGGAAATCAACAGCTACCGATTGAGGTTGAGGCACATGGTGCAGAAGTTGGGAAAGAGCCTTCAGATCAAAAGTGGATGACTGGTTCCACTTCGAGGCCCACAGCCTTTCCTGTTCTTGAACAGCAATTGCTGGGTGCATTCCCGACCTGATTGCAGCTGCTTCGGCGGTTTGTTGTTCGCAGACAAGTTGTTGATCGACCCTATTTTTTACAAAGGCCCTAATACTGGAGGTGTCATACTTAATCCTGCTTTTCCACGCTTGTTTTGCAGCAATGCGCTCCTGCTCCTGGTAAGCCTCAACCAAATGTTGAACTTCAGGCAGCCCCTGCAACAGAGAGTCACGGTGCAAGTGTGGCAACTCAGGCACTCTGCGGCGTACATTAGCAAGGGAAGCGCAAATCTTAGCAACCAGGGCTTGGTCCCACGGTCGGGTTTTGAGCTGACTCATGCGCGTATGCAGTTTGGCAAGGAGATGAAGGCCGGTAGAACCAAGCGGACCTTTACGCCTGGCGCGTTTGCCCGAGGATGTAGCGATCCACTGAGCAGATCGGGGGACAGCGTTGGCAAGTTCTTGACTCAAGCATTGTTCCGCACAGTCCGAAAGGATCTTCCATGCCTCATCGACTGATTCATTTTCGAGCGCGGCAGAGAAACCCGAAAGATCAACAGAAGTAAACCGTTCAGCAACTTGGGCGGCAGATAGAGCATTTATGGGCCTTCGAGGTGGGCCTACCTTTGGCAATGGTGCTTCGACACTGAAGTCATACCTGACAAGTGCATGGTCAGAAAAAGTGCATTCGGCATGATCCACTGCAGTTGCAGGCAGTTGCCAGTGCGACAGAGCAAAGTCAATACGTCGCTTTCTACCAGGTCCAGTGTTTGGAAGTGACAAGATACCCGCACAAGAGTCGCAAGCATGAGCACCTCCGGCCTGAATCGTATATCCTAAGGTACCCTGGTGTTGCTCCAGGTTAAAATCGCCGATTATGATATATCGCAGTTTGGTGGCATCGACAGCGCACAAAAGCTCATCCGCCTGTTGCTGTGCCAATGCTTCGTTATGAACCTGAAGATAAACGGCAACCACAATCACAGGTTCACAAATTCCGCCCGGCCCCTTAAGGTCAAAAATGCCAGCAGCGTAGCGCGAAGCAGCCGCACTCACATTGAGCTTCAACGGTTGGAAGGGGATGCTGCTGCACAGCACGACACGATGACATTCACCCTCAAGCTGGCTGAGGCAAGCACGCATTCCGAATTTACGCCATCCATGCACAAAGTTTGCACATGAGAGTTTGGGAATGTCAGCTTCAGGTAAAGCGGCAATCTGAAAAGGAAAGGTGTCCCGCAGCGTAGCAATCTTTTCAGTGGCAGTGACGCCGGCTCGGTTCAAGTTGATAGAAGCGATTTGGATCACGAAAACTGCGAGAAATCCTCACTCAATGTTGTTTTAGCTTGGTCAAACATCTTGAGCTCCTGAGTGCGGCGTGCACCGTACGGGGCGCTGGCACAATAAGCAACTCTAAGCTTTCAGAGTCTTTCAAGTCTATCGGCCTTTAAGCGTTTACAGTTCTCCAGAGAAAAGCTGGTGGGCAGTTTTTTGGCAGGACAAGCAGTGCGGGCATGCTGAAGGGCATCCTTTGCATAAAGGGAAGGCATACCACAAGATGTGCAAAGCCAGGCTGGCCTCATGAGCGCAATGAAACCGCTGTCCTTTTTCAAGTTTTTGCACTTCCCTCGAACTTTCGGCCACCAGAAGAAACTAAAACCCTGTTCGGCCATTTTCTTGATGGATTCGAAATGGTTGCTTGTTCTGGCATGGCGCTTTGTGGTAACCATCTTCGTCATACGGTCGTCGTAATCAAGTCTACGCCAAGTGGCCCATTTAGTCCGAGGGTGGCACTTACGTTTGTGATCACTCTTATGGGCGATGATGGTTTTTTCACAATGCTTCTCAACATCCTGTTGGGAGATGACCTGCTCACAAAGAGGGCACTTCCAATGCACCTCCACGCCATCGACGGGGGCTTTTACAATGCAAGGCAGCTTAGGATTCCTAGGGGTGGGAGAGCCAGGTTTCTCAGGATGATGCTTTTTGCAATGAAACCTTAGGCATTGCCCACGCTTTGTTGGGGTAGCACACTTCTTTCGGAAAGGGCAATGTGGACATTTTGCAATGAGGTCCTCGGGGGAGTGCATTTTGAACCTACGGTCTCGGGAGGCAACGTCAAAGCACCCCTCAAGGTCTTGGCTGTCAGAGTCACTTGCATGACACGGCTGCGTGCTGCGAAACGTGCTGTGTTTGCGTTTTTGGCCCGAAGTTGCAGATGCCAGTTGCCCAACCGGGCGAAGCGCACGAATGGTTGCATCAGACGGTGCTCTCTTTGAGGACCACAGTGAAGCAGCGGACTTTGGGCTGAGCCTCGGCGCCCGAGAAGGTGCGGACCTCGCACCACTGAAGGAATCTGAAACAGATGCTTTAGAGATGCTCCGCGAGGATTTGGGCCCACCAGCCCGCAGTTTCATCACTGGGCCAGAGGCTGCACAAGTGACAGCATCCGGGAACTTCGTACAAGTTTTGTCGGTCGGGAGGAGCAAATCAACATGCTTGTCAGCGTACCACAGAACCAGAATCCGTTTGGCCTGCGAGGCACGAAACGTCATGATTGGGAAGTCCGCAAGCTGTGGAATGAGGATGATCCGTACGTCAAAAACACGAGCTAACGCTTCAATTTCCAATGGTGATGCATATGCCCCTTCTTTCGAGCTAGCTTCTAAGTACTGGTCAAAAGAGTCAAGGGGCTGACCCGAGGGATCCTCATGATCCCATTGTGCTTCATAAGACGGCTTATGTCTCAGAAGATGGGCCAAGGCTTTTGCCTGTAGCTCCCGGTGCTGCACATCGCATTTTCCGTTGGATAGCCAGTGCAAGCCCTTGGAAACAGCCCAATAGACACAGTTCCCATCCTTATCAACCTCGTGACGGGTAAGCTCAGCTGGGATAGTGCGGACGTTGCATCGGGAGCGCTTGGGATCTGGGATGGACTTACCAGTTTCATCAACCTCATTAACTCCAGAAACTGCCTTGGGTTCAGTTGGCAATGAAACCTTAGTTTTTGCTTCAATGACTGGCACCGCTCGCCTAGGCAGGGCGCGCTGTGATTTTTGAACCGTTCTTGCGGGAGCAATCGATGCCCACAATGTGAGCGGCCCTGTTGATGTTTCTGCCAAGAGTGCCACGAGGTCCTTGTCACCCTGAGTGCAAGTAGCTCTGAAGCGATAGGAAAGGGAACCTTTGATCCTACGATGACTGAGCAGAACGATGCCCTTGAAAGCCGAATCCAGAAGTTGCTTAACCGCTACCCCATCCCATTCAAGCGGGATCCACGGTAGGTTCCATACCCTAGGGAGAATTTCGTCTTGGTTGACTGCCAATCGCCAGCCAATTCGGCCTCCATGGACAGCCAACCCGAAAGCTGCTCCATGTTGGACGGCACGGGCTAGGTATTGCTTATCCATTTCATTCTTACCTACGCGATCAAGCCACTGGATCTTGATCTTTGGTGCATTGGCACGGCATGCCTCAACGAAGACACCCTCCTGTCCCGAAGCAGCAAGAAGAGCGCCCTGATCGCAAGCAGGAATCCTAACAATCCCAAAGACTTGAAGGTCGTGGCCACCATGGCGTTGTTTTTCTTCAACCCATTGGAAAGAATTCAGTGCCTGAACATGTCGGCTGGATATCCAGTTGACTGCAGCACGATTTGCGTTATTGTGGAAAGACTTCCAAACCGCTTCACTTGCATACTGTTTTGGCACTCGCAAGTACATCGCAACGCATTTGAGCGGTGTCACCTTGACCGGGCTAGCTCCAAGTCCGGCAGGAGTGGGAGCTTCAGCGACTGTGGAGCTGTGACATTGTTTGACAATCGCATCACGGAAACGCAATTCGTCATGAACCTTACCTGGAATTTTCTGGGAATTCGCTTCCTTTGAAAGATATACCAGCAAGAACTTATACTGGATCTTAGAACCTTCAAGCATGATCTGGGCATGTTGAACATCGGCTTTACTCGCTAGGATTACACCCTCGAGCTTCTGTCCAGTGGGGTTTGCATCAATCTTTTCACTGAGCTTTTCGAAGGGAATGATAGGAGCATTCCAATCTTGTGCCCTCAGCATGAAATCGCCCTGCTTAGGCTGACGAATAACGGTTTTCCAATCACTTGCATTGCCGGTTCCTTTACCGGGTTTGGCTGAAGCTTGATACGAGGTCGGCTCCTCGTCAGGTCGCTCATTCGTAACACCGGGGGTTTGGTCCCTGTTGCCTTTGCCTTTGGATTTGGTCTTTGCGGCTGGTCGCAGCATTGCACCCCTACCGTTCTGATGGGCTTTGTGCGCCCTCATGTTGCAATTTGAGGCTGCTTGCATGGCAGTAGGCTCTGACATCGCAACCGGTGGTGGATGGAGGCCGATAGACTGAAAAGCCTCCCGGATGGCCTCCATGACATATTGCTTGATAATTTCTTTGAGCCCCAAGTTCTCAATGTCAAAAGTTGCAGGCCCAGGATTAGACGCTTCCCCGATACGCGTACCCAGCAAAAAGTTGAAACATCGCTGTACGGAAGGAAGGGTCATTGCCCAGTCAAGAGCGCCCTCCCAACACGTGACATCATGACGACTGTTATCTTTGCATCGTGGAACTCCGAATCTGCGAATAACATCGTCAAGAGCACCCTCGCGCAAGTCAACAGCACTGGAACAAGTCTCACAAACATTGCAAGCAACGTGCCAAGTGGTCAGCTCACAGTCGTCACTGCATACACCCCTGTTGCAGGAGCTTCTGTCCTGCACCTGATGCTGTGATCGTTCGCAGGCTTGAATGGCATGGTCAAACATGTCTGTGCATGGTGGACCAAACTTACATACAGCCCCGCGCAAGAACCCGGAATTTGGAGGCTCATCGACTGCTTTGTCGTCGCTCACAGTGAGAGGCAACAAGTCACCGCATGTCCTGCTTCTAGGCGTAGACTTTTCACTATGAATGCACGCGGTGCTGCACAACAAAATCTCCGAGAGCAATCCAAGATCAACAAGACCGAAATCACAATCATGCAACCAGATTGTGCTGAAAGGAAAGCTGCTGCAGACTACTTGCTTTAAGAAAGTGGAACGCCACTCTCTGTGCTGATGTTTGGCTGCCAAAATGGCACGACACCATGAGCTCGAACAGAGCCGATCGCAAGCTGACAGAGCACCGTGCTCCAAGTCAGCAATGTGGAAGTACATGGGGCCTTGATTACCCATAATCATCACCCGACTGTTTCCAACACCGGCCATGGTGGGCATGACCTCGTTTGCTGCATCCAGAATTCGATTCATCTTCCCAATATCACTGTAGCATTTGGAAGCAGAGCCCCCACCAGAAGGTGCCATGGCCCCTCTACCGGCGAGCAATTTTAGCTCGGTTGCCCACCAACCTACCCCAGCCCGGATCGCGTGGAGATATTGCTCGGGCCCAGGCTAATGAGAGGACGGGCGGCTAACTGAAAGTGTCTGGCACCACTTCTTTGCCAACAACACCGGTGCACAGAAGACCACCCGCCGAACATCCCGATCACCCCGCCCCCGGCAGGCCCCAACATACCAACTTCACCAACAAGCCAGGCAGAAACAAACAGCCAACAACATCGCTATTGAACCAATAATTCCCTCCCGACACTTGAACCTGACAAACTTTGAAAAACAAGGATACCATACAGTAATTCCACAGCACCCTCGCCGCCCGAAACCTAGGTCCTTTTTCATCCTTTTGCCGTTTGTTTAATCTATTGGACCCTGAAACCCGAAGCTCCTAAGCGGTACAGTAAAAAGCCCGAAATACTCAAACGCCGTAAACCAAATAAACCCTAAACCACAAGTTTTCAAAGGCGTGTTTAGCCAGTCTTATCACGAATGCACATGAGGTCTAACCTTTTTATGGAGCTGTCTTATCTGGATGAACGGAGAAGGACCTCAACATATGGCCAAGCTGGACAATACAAGCCGTCCGCACCGCACTAAATATCAACTCTGACAGCAACACAAAGCACATAAGCAACAAATCTCAAGGCCAGGATATCCCACAACCCAATTTGTAGTCTGCAAACCCTTTTTGAACGAGGTCTCTCTGAAGTGCCTCCAAATCCCTAAACCCAACTAATAATCCCTTCGCTTTGTGGTTCTGAAAGCGTCTCGTGGTGGAAGGCATTTGGAAGGCGTGGGCTTGTTCACCATGATGGGTGAAAGTAAAACTCTTCAGCTATGCTGCCCTGGAAACGTAGCAACCTGTGTCGAAGAGGAATATTCCGACACCCTTACCTACACTAGCCTAACGCACTAAGCCCCCTGCCCCAACCATTTGTTTGAAGAAGGGATGACAACAAATCTGCAGGGGTTCACGGGTGGCACTGGCCTTTAAAGCGGTTTACAAGGGACTGGAAGAGAGTTTAAAGCGGATTGAAGACTGTGTTGAACGGAAGCCAAAACCTCAACCTTGAACCAAAATCTCTTTCCAACCTGGGATCATCGACGCTAAGCCCTGAAGCTGTCAAGCTGCAGCCCCCAATCTTGGGCCTGCGCAACTTGATTTTCGAATCATCGTCATCCGCCTCAACACAACAGGGCTTAGTCAGTTTAGTCCCAAGCCTCAAGAAATCACCCAACCAAAATCAACCAAATAACTTATGAACAAATGAACTATCTTCAAGAACAGAAAGCCAGTGAAGCGACAGAGGGTTCGATGCGTATGCCTGCGTGCCGGGTTGGCACAGCCTTAAACACCCGGCCCTTGCAGATTACTTGCGAATGTTGGCTAATGGATTTCCCGACTGAGTAAGGCCCTTGGATGATCATGGTCACCGTGTTGCTGAAGGGTGGGCATGGCAACTGATACATTACCAGGCAAGGAGCTCTCGATCAAGCCTTTGTCCTCGAACTGAAAACGCGGATCTGCATGCTCCTGCAAACACACTGGTTCTTCTGGTGAACGAGTTAAACCTGATGCACAAATGCCAGGGAAAAGTTGCAAGCTTTGTGGGGTCAGGTGGCAAGGCAGCCTCGATCCGAGACAAGTTGCAGAGGCGCGACAGAAGCCACTCCTACGGCCCCACGCCTGTAAAATTGGACGGAATCGACGCGGCAAAGCTCACCTTCGCTCCGCTCTTAACCAGCGACGGCACCGGCCGGACAAGTTCGGGAACCTGCTGGGGCATGGCCCGGCGGCATGCATGCCAACTATCTGCCATATTTTGGCCCCTATTCTTCGCCTTCTATGGAAGCGTCGCACAATGTCCAAACATGGTTTTTGCAGATTCTACCGGGGCTCTCCTGGGTCTCATCTTGTCGTCGCTGTGCGGAGCGTCGGGCCTAGCTCGCGTATTGCATGCCACTAAAGTGATGTCGACATTCTGGCTGCCATGTGGAACAGTCGAACACTCTGAGCCAACAGGCAGCATCACATGATCAAAGCACATGCAGTCATGTGAATTCCCATGCGTTACCAAACGGGCCCCAATCTCCTGTAAGATCTCATGATGTTTTACGGCATTTCCGACAGCATCGTGATTTTTGTCTGCTGCAGTTCGCTTCAGTCATAAAACATAGCAGGAAACATCCTCGGTGTGTCCATGCCTAGCGAAGAAGAACCAACAGCCATCAAACGGGACACCGTTTCGACCGAGGCTTTATCACCAAACTTCTGGCAAATACACTTGCTTCTTACTCGTGACACAAACAGGTCCTTCATCGAATGCCAGCGCTCCTGAAGCCTTTGTTGCATGTCAGCTTGGCACGATTGACGGCGGAGCGTCGGCGGTGCCCGGAAAGCTGACATTTTCACGGTCCATCAGCACGGCCGCGATTTGTTCGGCCAAAGCTACGTCGTCGGCATGAAATGAGGTCCACGAAGAGGTCGTATCTGCTGTGCTGCATTCTGAGGCAGCCTCGCAGTTGGCCAAGTTGTCTTTGCGCAGCATATTTGACGAGACCAGGTATTGTCTCAGCAGGCCCTCAATGGAGTTCTGTGGATTGGAGGAGCTCGGAAACTTCCAGGATTCGCTCGGAGTACAGCACTTCTCCCGATTGCCAACAAATACTTCCCACACGGACGCAGGAGATGTGTGACTTGATGGGCATGCCGGGGATGGCTGCTGTCCACTTGTCAGGGCCAACTGATGTAAGCGCTGCAGCACTGGTGGGGACTGTGTCTGCACGAAGCTTTGCGATGCCTTTGCAGCCGGCACTCGTGAATGTGCACTTCCGCACTGTCGAAAATTTATTTCTGCGGCAGCTGGGTACTGCACCTGTGAAAATGGACGAAGGCCCAAAGGATGGCAAGGCGCACCCAAAGGTGGCCACGGCGCCCAAGGTCCAGGCATCCACTGCAGATACATCGACTCTGGTAGAGCTAAGCCTCCATCGTGCAAGAAGCCATGAGGGCCTCCAGCGCCGGCTTGCCTGGCAAGCCCGTTCCGAGCTGTCTCGGTTCTGAGGGGTTTCGGCCGGTTGCCTGACTTGCGCCCCTTTGTGACCGCTCCCGACTTGAGCTTCGACTTGCTCTCCTGACCCTGTGTCCCTGATCTCTCTGCCTGCGCTGTCTGCTCTGCCTCAGGCTTCGTTTGGCTTCCCACGCTTGCCCGGCTTCCGGTGACAGGTGGCTCCTCCGACATGGCGTCTTTGAAAGTCCTGCGCACCCGCAGCACTCCTGCTGTTTGTGCGCACCTTTGCTTACTCTCATGGCATGAGATACCTTGGGCCTTGATCACTTGCTCATGTAGTACAAGTAACAAATCTTGGCAGGGCTAAATTTGCCATGGTCATGTGCATCGAATGTGATATTGTGGGCCTACTTCGTGCACTCGTCGTGGCGTGGAATCTTTGCAGCTAGCATCTGCCTGTGAGACATGAATCAGCATGCCGTTGTCGTAACGACCCCATGTCCAAATGCAAGCATTATGCAAACTCATCTTTGCATGCAGCCAAAATACGCCTTACGCGACCTTGTTGACCAGTTTGGTGTTCATCCTGGACGTTTGATGCTCCGATGCTTTGGGGGTTTGCCGGCTTTCGAATTTGCATTATGGAATGGTCGGGTTTCGGAGCTAGTGGCGGCAGCTTTTCTGTCAAAATTATTGTGGTGCTTTTCCCGGCAACAGCAGCTCATGCAACTCTTGCGAAGTCCGAACCAACATGCGAAAACTGATGCCCTGATGCGAGACCGTATCATACTTCGGTTCGAGGCCAGCACACCGGACGACAAAAATCAACCGCTCGCGGCAATGTTGAGGAACCGAGCCACAAGGTACACCAATTCAGCTCGAGATAGTCCGAGCATACGCGGTGTCATGCCGCAGGACCTCACAGGAGCATCCTTATAGTCGAAGCCGGGCGGCTTCATCGCGTCTACGGAGATGGCTTTTGCCAGGGCCGTCTGTCACAAGGAAGGGGGCTCGCAATCGCTTGTGCTGGCCGATATCGCGACCGCCTGTAGACCGCCCCATGAGCAGATAAGACAAGAAGCAAACGCCAAAAGATGCCAAAAGGACTGAGAAACACATGTAGTGCCCATCGCAGGCCCTTCCACAGAATGTTTCAGTGACACATTGCTCTTTTGCTTTTCGATCTGTCATTGGCGAGGCGATGTGTCTGGATGTGAGATGTGCAATCTCACCTCAGGTCCTCCCGCTCAAGGCATCGTGCCTCTGATCTGACGGGACCTGGACCTGCGACACTTCTGTGGCAGCACATGCGCCGCCTACTGCTGCCCTCGGCAGGAGCCTCAGGTTGAAAGGGTGAGAGGCACGTGACAGCTCTTGTGACGGTGGTGCACGGTGAGGCCACAACCCAGCTTGAACTCTGTCACCTTTGCTGGCCTTTCATCCATGAAGGGGCAAAAAGAAGTCACCATGAATCCATGAGGCGGTCCTGCGGGCAATCCGCGGGTGGCAATGCTCCAGCAGTCGTCTGTGGCTTGGGCTTGTAGGCCTCACAAGAGCCCTGTGTGTGCTCAGATCGCTCGGGCCACGGTCGCGAAGAGGCCACCGGTCCGACGGAAGGCGGCTGCCTCGCACTGTCATCGAGGTGATCAACAAAGAGACACGACTTTCTGCTGCGTGAGAGGGCACAAAAAGAACTCTGGATTCGCGGGTTCCCAGCTTGATTGCGTTGAGACTGCGCCAGTCTGCCTCAGCGTGCAATTAATTGGAGGCGTGCTTAGATCGCTGGCCATGTCGGCACAGCATCTAGCAGTAGTCTGTGAAGCACCTTAGTAACGAGAGGAGACCACTGAGCGCCCTACGAAAGAATCGGTCTGACAGTGCGCAGGCCTCGGGTACAAAAGATTACCAACACGAACTTGGAAGGAACGGTTCTTGTCTGAATAGTTTGATTTGAATTGAATCAGAATTGGTGCCTTGCTTTTCTCGCCAAACTGCACAGCTACTCTGTATGACTCAAGGGCCCTATGGCAGCAGATATATACAACAGTTCACACATGCATCTCATGACTGCGG
>CAJNDV010013236.1:11837-34788 GCA_905221635.1 Symbiodinium sp. CCMP2456
CACAATCAAGCAGAGTTCACATTTGACAATATTTCGAGGGAGCATCCTGTCATCTCGTGGCAGACACTGGGCAACTAGTCATGCTTAAATCGTCGCCACATCTGCAGACCGTCCGAGCCCTCAGCAGACAATCCTCCGTCGCCAGTGTCACGTGAGAAACGGATAGAAGTTTCTGCGAATGCGCTGACACCTCCAAAGCATTCACCAACCCACGCCTTCCTTGCGTGTTTCACCGTACTGTTGCAACTGCATCTCTGTCCTCGTGTTCGAATCGGGCGAGCCTGAGAAGCAAAGAAGCACATTATGACATTCGCAGTAGCCTGTCTAAGGCTCTAAGCTCCGACTCCGCCGGGGGCCGCTGCTTGGGCCGAGGACGCCGCTCGCTGGACAAGCGCTTGAAGCTGTCACTGGTCCCACTGAGGCCTACCGTGCTGTTCTGCACAGGAGCTACAAACATGTAATCACATGGACTGTAATGTAAGGAAGCCTTCCAGACGGATGCGAGTCCTGGGAAGAGCTTCGAGTGCCACCTGGACAATCAAACATCTTCCGGAAGCTGGAACCCCCTTGGGCCGGACAGATCTTCGCAGACCTCGTTATCTTGCTGGCTGGTAGCCTCGGCTGGTGCCGCTTTGCTCTAATTTGTTAGACTGCCCAGCAGCCTTAGCAGCACGGGAGAAAAAAGCAACGAGCACCAAAAACATGGGGCCCTGCAAGCTCGGATCGCCTGAGGACATCAGACACCACCCGACATCATTTGCTGTTGGAAGGCCCAGACCTCTGAGGAAGACCGACAGACTCCTGCAAGATTCAGTGCGAAAACACCACTTAACAATCCTCAGAACACACCGAGCACGCAAGCTTTTCTGCGCATGTGCCTCCAACACCTGCAGTCTGCATGTCAGAGATGTAACCTCCATACTGTTTTGACCTGCAACATGCCGATGATGCTTCAGCAACTCCAAACGTGCAGCCACAACTTCGCTGAGCATCCGGCCAAGTTCATCCAGGGATGCTTCCAACACCTCGCTGAGCTTGACCTGCGGCCACTGTAAAAATCACGGCTAGAAAGGACTGACATTGCAACTCAGTAAGGCTGTCGCGCAATGAGTGTTACAGTCTTTCACCGCTGCAGTCGTAGTCGACCAGGCCTTTTGCCAGAAGGACAGTGCCTGCCAGAGGATCCGCAGTGCCCGTCGTGCAATGTGACGTAGTCTGACTCACCGCATGTGCACGACGGATTCGCTCCGATTCGGCACCTCCGCAAACCGTTCCTCCCAGTGCGCTTGCAACTGCACCTCACTGTGAAAATGACGTTGAGGGAGCTGCTGCAAACAATTCCGGGACTCGGTAGCTGCCCGGCCAAATTCGAACCGACCCTCCTCAGGGCTGCACAAGCTTGGCCTGGACTGCAAGCCAATTACAATTGCGTATGAGCATGTGAATGCTGACTTCAATTACGGCCTGACTCAAAAAACCGCCAACACGCATCGTCTACTGGTGAGAGCAATGTAGTGATGTAGAATTACACCAGAACAACTGCTGCAGGCGCACAAGGAGTTGTGATCTGTTCTCAATTGTTTTGTGAGAAAATGCCACTCAGATAGAGATGGGCAGCAGTGAGTACGACAACAACCAAACTGCCATGGAGCAACTTCCAGCCAAGAGAAGCAGGGGACAAGAATGTACCAACACAGCATACCGGGGTTATTGCCCTCCCTGATGCGATCATGAGTCACTTGAAAGGCGTCGGTCCGCCGTCTGTCACAAACTTTGGATGAATTGCACTAAATTGCCTCGTGCTCTGCCCGCTGCTCAGCCAAGGCCTGCTGGAACCTGCAGAAAGTGAAGCTGTGAAAAGCATTTCGCCAAGAAAGCTTGGACTTTGCCTTCCCAAGGCCGAAGTTTCGGAATGGCACTTTCCATCCTTTCAGGCTTGATTTCACGGACCGGAATTCGCCTGTCGTTGACTTCCGTTCCTGCGAAAGCTCGTTGGAACCAAAGTCGTTTCCTGTTGCTTCCAGCCTCATGGCATATGCAGCACGCAAGGCATTATTCGTGCCGTTCTATGCTCCTCAGCATTACAGACATGTCCTGGCATTGCATCTTAGAACGCATGCGGCAGTCGGTCACGATGCCCTCTCACACACACACGCAGACGGCTGCAGTCGGCCGTCTTTAAGCACCGCGGTCCCCATCGCAAAGGATTACCTCAGCCTTAGTGGCTGAAGGTGATGATGGCGACGTGCTGCTGCACAGCAGAGCTTTGGCCCCAGCAAAGCAACTGCTTCTCCAACTGCGCTAATGGAGTACAGAATCTTCTGATGGGCTGCCGGGTACGCTGGTAAAGAAGATACATAACAAAAACTGTCGTGGATAGCACTCGCATCTCAAGCATCAGTCGCCTGCAAAAACCGAGAACGCTCCGAGAAGTGCCGCGGCACGAGCTCTGTCTCAGCGAGGTCCCATGGTTGCTGGCACGTCCAATTGACCGCGTTCTCTGTCTGCTTAATCGGTGTGAAATGTTGGTTTCGCTGTCCATCCAACTGACGGTGGCATTGATTGCAGGCCCGACCCTCTAAGCCGCATGCCTCCTTGGGCGAGCATGTGCGCAAACATCGCAGTGCCGCGACCTGGCGCCTTGTACAAGACTACCGGATCAACTCGAGCATTGTGCATGGGCAGAGGTCGAGGAAGCACAGCATTCTCCAAAGTTGTCAGGTCCAGATGTATCCCGGAGTCCAACATGCACCGGACAGTAAGTAGCGAAGATCGTCGTGTGCAGTCCAAGCTGGCTCCGATGCCAAGCCGTGGCAAGGGCATCATGGGCAGGATCTGAGGCAAAGGTGAGGTCGTAAGCAAAATGCGCTTGAAGGTCACGAAAACACCAGTCAGGCCTGGACTCCGACGCTGATGCGCTCACATGCGCGGAGCTCCAGGCTTCCGGGATCGGCCTCAAATCGCGCGAGTCATGTGCACGTACTAACCAGGACTTGTCCTGAACCTTTCAGACCATTTCCGGCAGCAGACCATGGGTGTGTTCGCGGCCTGATACTTGCAGTATGTGTATGCGGACGAACGAACCACCGCCTGGGGCAGTCCACATTGTTGAACTCTGCTCATCCCGTCACCGCCAAGGACTTCAGAGGCTCCGCCCCGGCGCATGCTTCAGGAAACACGTGCCTCAGGGCCTGCAGCATGCGTAGCGGCAGCAAATACATCGCACAAGTGCGGTTGGACCATGCGCAGGACGAGCGACAGGCATTGCCCGGATCGTGCGCCATGGCGCACAGCCAAACGGGCTGCTTGCCTGCTAGTGGCGACAGATGCAGGCTCTGCTGCTTTGACCTGCACGTTGTCACCACACTTCGGTGCTGTCCTCTTCGTGATCTCTTTGGGGTCTTTGCAACAGGGAGCATGCTACACCCATTCTCCCTGGCTCCACCGCTGCTTCGTGACTTTCACGATCCGTCCTTTGGTCGAATGAGCTCATAGGCACGTCCAGAATGCGGCCTCCCAAAATGGAGGACCCCTCGCCTCCATGGCTCTTTGTTGGCATCTGTGATGACGATGTGGTTGCATGCATGTGGGAGCTCTAGACCCTATCCAACTAGCATTCCTCGAAGTATCAAAACAGGCAACGCCATGGTTACTAACCGGAATGATTGTTGGTCCCAGTATCGCTACAGCAACTACAGTACATTGCACCGGACACCTCTGTTGTGGCGATGCGTTCTTGTCGGGTCTTGAGTCTTGATGTTGCACCAGGTGCAATGCGAATTGCCAGTTCTCCTTATGCTCCAGTCACTGCCGAGGCTGCGTCCCTTCTAAAGCTGCTGCAGGAGCCACTTGATCAAGAACTCTTTGCACCTGGCCAGCTCAAACATCTGAACTCCGCGCAACATGACATTTTTTGAAACCGGACTTGATGACTGCCAGCATGACATTGAACCTGCTACGTTTTCCACGGCCTCCTGGTCACAACGGATGAACTGGCCGTTCCTGTTCCAGTCCGCTATAAGCATCCGAGTCTCGACAGGAAACCACGAGAATCCGAGCTCAAAAAGCTGTGGGAGAATACTTCAGCTGACGTTCCCAACAGCTGGTTGCCTGCATGACGACTGCCTGTAGAAGTCGGCGGTGTGCCGGAACGATGTGGGTGTAAATAAAAACTTAGAGCCCAAGATCAGGCCATTTCTCGAGGCGGATCCGCAAAAACCATGACACAGCATGACTGGAAACTTTGGGTTTCTGGTCGTGTCTCACAGTGCAGCAATACCCCCTTTGGACTCAGAGATTTCGGCTTCGTAGATCGTCGCGAGAAATCGTCCAGTCTGGGTTCGGGGATGGGTTGGCTTTGTGGAAACTGTCTCAAAAACTTCCCCCAACAGTGTAGTCGCACTGTGGGGTTCTTGCATTCTTCAAGACAAAACAACGTGCCCCTGGTTGGTTGCACCCCGTAGTTCCTGTGGCGCAGATCGCATTCTGGACTTAGATCGCGTTCTCAAAGTCTCTGCCGGCCAAGGCTGTCCGGGTCATTGTCGAACCCGGAACGCTCTCCTACTAGGTCGCTTCCAACACGTGGAATCTGTGGTCAAATCCTGTGCTCCGGTGTTCATGTGGTGCAAAACACATTATTTTTTTCAGGGAAACCTCGTTCGGTCTAAATGGCCTGTGCTTCCACTTGCCGACATCGTGCTCCCGTGCTCTTGCCACAACATCTTGGACTTCTTGGGATGGTTTGGGTGCTCCTCGAAAAGTTCTTGGGCATGTAAGGCTTCGACTGCTGTTTGGGGTCTACGCAAGAAAAATCGCCGTTTGAAGACTCTAGAGGCTCTGCTTAGCAGTGCCTCCATTCGGCATTCTGAGGTCTGCAATTCTGTGGGGGCTGTCTCGAAAACTCGCTTCTAGAAAAATGACCAACCAAAAAAACATACATATATATATATATATATCTATAGTTGTCATATGTTGTCATCCATTGTTATGTTCTTCTAGAAGACTGTAAAGCCGGATCTGAGATGTGAGTGTAGACTTCACCGGCATTTGCAGCACTGTCAGTTCTTAGAGTCTTGCTCCGGATCGAAGGAAATGTGTGGACATGGCCGGCTCGATTATTGGGATGACTGGCAAGGGACCAAAATCCAAACCTCAGGGACCAGTCTTACTTTGATGCCAACATATTCGACGAGTGTCGGTTCCATGCTTCGAAACATCAACAGAAATTCCTGAGCAACTGCGGTGGCTGGAACTGGGTCCCTTGATGGCCGTTGGAATTAACCACATGTGCAAGAGGTGACTGGGTCGACACTACACAACACTAACAACAAGATCCGGAGCTGCAGAATTGCCCGGAAGGTGATGCGGCCGCTATAACTGCGCCGATCACCGCAAGACGAGCATCTGATGCTCTCGAGAGAACCGAAGCGGAGATCTTGATCCGTGACAGCCACCAACTTGGTCACCACATGCAGCCGCCATCAACAGCCGGAGCTCGGCAGAGGTTCTGGCTTATGGCCGAGGGATGCGGAATTTCGGATTCGAGCGCAGCTGTCTTGAGAATTTCTGTACCGCCAAAACGAGTCATCTCGGCTCCAGAACTCGGTGGCCTAATGTCGGTTATTTGTTGGTGTGGGTCGCTGGGCTCTCTTAGTCCAGGTCCCATGGCTGCAACAAAATTCCTAAGCTGTGGGAAGAATATGGGAGTGCGCTGAACCAAACAGTTATGGACACGTCATTGGGATTGCTTTTGGAAACATGGCACGTCACTGGAATTGCTCCTTGAAACATGGCACGTCATTGCAGTAGTTCCTTCGAACATGGCGTGAATACATGCGACTGCCTCTTAGAGCATGCATTAGCTTGTTTCAGCTTTACACGCGACGGCATGGCACCATATGTCGGCTTATGGCATCGGGCATGAAGCCCGGACCCTTCTTCCTCGTTCCCGAGCGAATCCAGTTGTACAAGGGCATGTCGCTGCCCTTCCAGGCTACCTGCATTTATTCCGTGGGCTGCAAAGGACCTTGGACACACTGAACCGAGGGACACACACAATCCACACAAACGGCTGTCAAAGGCGTCAAGCTGCTTGATGCTTTGGGGATTATTTCGGCTGCAGCCGTGTGCTTTCCTTCGAGAGACAGCCGGCCAGGCTATTTGGAGTCTTTCTTCTTCACAAACAAAACCATGGCTGACCCCCCGGGTCGAATGGCTAGGCCACGGCGAGATCCTCCACCGCCTAAATACAATTGCTTCAGCCATGACCAAATACGTACAAGGCCTAGCAGAGCACCTCCAGGAGCATGTTCGGATGCGAATATCGCTGTCGGGTCGGTATGTTTGGATCCGGGTACTTCCGACTTGGACGATAGCTCGTTGGATGTTGCGAACACAGCCTTCGGCTTCGGCAGTTTTGCACCGACACCCAAGTGCATCCGACGTATGCCTTCCCACCTTACATACCTCCTGGGCTAAGCAGATGTAGATACTGATGATTCGACTTGGGATGCACGCAGCTTGCCCCGACTGAGACGAGCCCAAGAGCAAGAAACCTGCACCCAGCCGGAACTTACTTCAGTGTCTTCCGATGTCTTCCGACAGGCTGGACTCTGACTGGAATTTTCTTGTGGACCTGGATTATGGCTTTGAGAAGTGGGCCCGAGACCTAGCCATCGGCACCACAGCAGGAACAGCTTGATTAGTGGGCACAATATCCCACGCTTCTTCAGTCTGCGCTCGCACCTGCTTTGCTTAAAGTGTTCCCAACATAATCGGTCTCATGGAGGTTTTCTTTGGGCAACAAATCACGACAACCAGCAACACTGGACTTCGCCGCGGCAAATGGGATCGCTTAACACCCCCCCTCGCCTACTGCTACCACTACACGAAGTCAGAGTCGCCTGGGTCCCAAGTCCCAAGGTGCTGGACCCCTTCCTCACTTTAGAACATACTTTCAATTGTTGCCTCGTTCTGCCTGACTCATTTGCACATCCAGCGCAGCTGCGAGGGCGGAGGCTGATTCCCACCCAGCTCTGTTGGGCGAACATTTAGGCGGGATCACGGCTTACACCACGATTTCCTCAACACATATGACCAAACGACACGAGTTCCAAAGCCAGTGTAGTAAAACTCGCAGGACGGCACCGCCACCTATCGATGCCGCCTACTTTGCAGTTCTCTTGGTGAAAATCGCCCGACCAATGCCCGCCCTCAGCCTTACATGCAATTACCTTTGATTGCTTCATGAACTGGTTGCCGAATGCTCCAGCTGACGCCATTGCCCTGCAGCAGCTGCATTTTATTTGGCCGCGGCAAAACCTCCATTCCATGGACGGCAGGCGGCTGGATCTTCGCCACTTGAATACAGGGGTTGGCCACTCTTGTTGGACGGACCTTTCAAAAGCTGGGGAACCGCAGCATCAGGAACTTCGCTTGGAGAGGCTGCTTCATGTAAGAGTTGCACGCTCGGATTATAGCACGGTCAATTTCAGAATCTTTCAAGTCAGTGCCTGTGATCCTGAACTCCTGCGCTCGGTGCAATCAATCCCAGACGGTTGTTGGAATATGCACAAGTCCACTATAGATTTCACTATCTCCTTATGCCATGCAAGCAGCTGTCACGGTGTGTAAGCCATTCCCTGATGCTCGCTCACCTTAGCCCTTGGCGCATGGGGTCTTCCTCGCTTCCCCTACATCCTCGCGACCTACGAAGCATCCGACTCAGCTGCAACTGCAGTATCATGTGCACCGGCTCAATATGGCGGTCGCTGGACGAAGCCCAGAGCATCATGCACTCCGTACAGAGTCCGGCAGCCGCGAACGACCGAACCTCTACCCTGGCAAACTCAGGAAGTGCGGCTCTCGCGCTCTCACGTGATTCGAGGCCTGCTTCCAGGCCTAGGGCTACGACACCGAGATTTTCAGAAAGCTACAAGGCTCCTCGAAAGCGTAGTCGGGATGCTAGACAAGCGACCCTGGAATGGCATTTGGAACAAGCTCAAGAAGCAGTGGCGCTTGGGACCAACGTCAACTCCATCCTGTTATCGGCATTCGCGCCAAAGACACAACGATCTCAGGTACGGGTCCATGGCATCAAGGCTGAGATGCTTACCTATGTGGCCAGGAGCATCAGGCCATCGTCCCCAACTTTCTAAAGCTTTGTCAGTCAGCGGAACCTCGACCGCAACGGTCCATTTACCAGGTCAACGCTTTTATGTTTGAGCGGGCGCCGGCTTCTCTCAAGCTGGGCAAGGCGATTCTTATGATTCTTCCTGGCAGCGCACCCACTATTAGTGCGGCGCAGGCCTGGATGTCACGTCGCTGCGCCCACTGCGGAGTCCTGCCTGGGTGGGGGTTGTTGCACGCCGCCTCTATGGGCTGACGGCCCTCACGCCCAACGCTCGTAGACCATCCAAGAGGTTGGTCAATCTCCGCTTCTTGGGGCTACAGGGTAGTGGGGCCAACGCAAATGCTGCCAGAGTTCTGAGGGGGCTTTTGCTGCAATAACTTGACAATGCATTCGTTGCCCTTGTATGCATTCCTCCGGGGATGAAGCACTGAATCTGCAATAGCCAGGGCCGACCATTGTCGAAGCTGTGTGCTCCAATCACCAAGGTCAAGCTGCTACAGTACACACTAGACGTGCCAAGCAAAACGCGCAACTACTACGCCTTTGATCTTTCCACGGCCTTTGTGATTTCGCCGCGGGAGAACGGTTGAAGCAAGGAAACACCAATGGGGCGGAAGCGAGTGAGCCGCTGGTCTCAGCCATCTTGGAGTTATCTGAGGTGCGCAAATGCAGCATGCAGCTTCGAGGTCGCAAGCAATACATTAATGTCAGACCCGGGGTGAGGCAGGACTGCTGGCACCACTCCTTTGAATGGTATATTCTGCATACATCGCGCCCCATCTAGCTTTTGAGCTGACTCAGGCCTAGGTAGACGAACAGCTGACACTGTATGCAGATGACACTCACGATTGCTCGGTCTTGCAAACTCCAGAATCGCAGACGAGCGCTTTTGATGCCACACAAGTCATTCTTCAAGTGTATTAAGTCTTGGCGCGCAGGCCAATCCACACGAGTCGGAACTACGAGCTACGGAAAACACCACGCGCGTCAGAGAGCCGGCTGAGGCGAGCATAAGCCAGACGATACGTGTAGTGACGATGCGCAACATGAGCACAACATGCAGCAAGTTTGTTTCTTTTGATGTCCCTGAGCGCAACTCGAGTAAGGCCACAGCATGTCGTCATCATTGCTTCAGCCGCTTTGTGCTTGGCCTCTTCTGTGCACTGCGCGATTTAGCGGTGGTCCGTCGAGTCAATGCGACCATGGAGAGCAAAGAATCTGCATGCCTCCAGTACCCAAAATTTGTGACTGTGGGGTCGAAGGCTGCTCCAAAAAATTCGGGGGACGAATCTACGCATGAAAGACTTCCGCGGTGTTGGTACGCGTCTCGCGGGCACGGCGGTCTTCGGCCTTAGTTAACTTTCTCTTACGGCAAGTGTGATTTGGTCGGTGAAACTTGTCGACGATGTAGTACGTATTTTACATCCTGGAAGCCATCTGCCTCGCTCTTCTTGATAAACTCCTGCGCAGGAAGTATTGCTGTAGGTCAATATAACACCCAGCAAAACAAAAACAGGGTTAAGCAACGAAGTCGAGCATCGTGAATAATAAGATCAGCCTTCACGTTTGGCGTAGCAAGGACGGCTTGCAGAAGTCGGACTTTGTCAGACGACCGCTCATTTACGAGATGTTCGCAAGCTAAACGAAGACGCTGAGAAACACGGTCTAAGACATACTGCTAACCGCAGTCCGGTCGGGTAGCACCTGACGTACTGCATCCTTCTGCTTATAGGAATATGTGCGTGTGAAATCCCCGATGGGTTTGCGTGGCTTGCCTCCCAGTCTCGCAGGCCTGGTATAGCGTCAACTCCTGGAAGCAGAGCACGATGAACTCCGAAGTTGCCAGCAGACCGCCGCAACGGAGATGGGCGACTCGAAGACATTGACATGGGACAAAATACCAGACAAGTTGACGATGAACTTCGCGGGATACTAAAGATTATACTCTATGACCTTGTAGCCGACGAGAAGCTGTTCGTTGTCTTGGGGAAGTACAGGTTACCAGACGGGACACTTCCGTCTACTTGTACGTTCGTAATCTGCTCGGAAGGAGCGGCATTGGAAACGAGGTCGTTGCAGAAAGCTTGAGAAGGTTACAGCAGGCAGATAGGGGGCACATGTTGAATGCATTCCACGGATAGTACGCATCATGAGCAAAGCTTGGACGGTGCAGCACTGATGAACCTATCCATCAACAGTAGCAAGAAACACAACACTGGAAGGTGTCACCTTTTCCTTGTGTGGCCAAGTCACGATGGGATGTGTGTATGCTCCCAAACAGTTCCGTGACGTTTTCGTCGGCGAAAGCTGCGATCACCATGAGCAAGTGTGCGGAGCACTCAGAACATCAGAAAGCTACGCGAGTTGCAAAACTGAACATGTCGTCCTAGCAGATGCTCTCTAGTCCATGTGCAAGCCCAAACCCAGCGGATCATCTTCCTCCTCCACCACATCCATGGCGTCAGAGATGCTTGAGAAATCCGGTTTGGGAACATGCACAGGCATGCACAGGGTTTGCAGGCTCAGAAGAACTGCGTGGCGTTGTGTCCAGCTCGATGACGGACTTAGAAGCTTTCAGCTCCATGGCCCATGTCCTAGCTGCTTCCTAGCTTTCTTGATCACCTGTTTCCCCTGCCTGTTCACCGCTTGGTGCGGCGGTGGAGAGGCTCCGATGAGGTAGGTTCGCTGCCGAACATAGCCTGGCGAATTTGCAGGCGTTTCTGGTGGTCCGGGCGGCGCTCCTGGATGCGTTTCTCAACAAGTTTCGACACCCACTCCTGCTCCCCACGCACCTGGGCGTTGAAGTCGGGGAGCAGTAGGCGACCGCCATCCTTGAAGATCCTGTGCAAGCCTTTCCCCGCATCTGCGAGATACTCGGCATGTGGAGTTTCGATACGAGGAACGCGATCTTGATTGAGGCGAGCCTTCCTGTAATTGATGTGCGTGTCTGCGTTTACCACGAAGACGCTTCGCTTCAAGATTGCATTCATGTGGGCTTTGGTGATGTCAAGACCGAATGCGGGCTTGATGATGCTCGAGAACCCATTGTGGAGGACGCTTGGTAAGAAGCTCTCTGTGTTCAGTTTGTAGTCCTCATCGAAAATACTGTCAGCGACGGCTCGAGGATGGTTATTGGTTCTGCACTTATTTCACAGCACCCCAGCGCTCGCATGATATGGGCTCATACAGACCCACGTCCAGCAAGGTTTTCAACATCTCGTTAGAACGCCACTTGATGGTGGTGTCGTCCAAGAAGTTCCCCGTGGCGACGTGTCCTTGCTCACCACGGAGGAACCGATCTCAGGGGTACATCTGGTGCAATGCAAGGCTTCTGGCGACTGCTGAAGCGGACCCGATTTTGTTGCACCTGAGCCATCGCGATACAACGAATTAAGGGCGACTTACATGGGCATCCCAAACCTTTCCGAAGATGTCCAGAACCCAAGTATGGTAGAAGGTGCTCGTGAACGGAATGGGCCAATCTCAATCTTTTTAGCTAGTCAGCTAGTGCTCCGTCAGCAGCGAGATTGCGAAGGGCTTTCTCAACGAGTCTGTTCGGCCACTTGAAGATTGGAGAGCTTGGGTTCTTGATTGCTTTCGTCATCCACCTCAACTGTTGCATTTCGCTGGCGGAACGAGGGCCTTCCGTGGCAATGTAATCAAACCCGCACCCACTTCCTCGTCCGTTTTGTCCTCAAAGCAGGAGGATTTCGTATTGTTCGAACCAGAATTTCTGGAGGTCAAGATTTTGAATTGACGACATCGCAGGTTCTCGAAGTTGTATTGCAGGATCTTCTTGCCTACCTTGGGATTAGCCGCGCCCCATCTGTAAATATGAGCCTTCCCGTGCACGGAGGCCATGAAGAGGCCGGGTTTGCACTTGTTACCGAAGATGAAATGCTTGATGCTGTAGTGTCTCGTCCGAGATGGGGACAGTGAAATTCTGCAACCTGGTGTCCTTTGTTTGGAACAGACTTTCGCGGACAGAACGGGATGGGAAGAAGATCCAGATCCATGTTGAGTGCGGCCCACTTGTACTTCGTTTCCAGGTCACGGAAGTTCGAAGACATTGATGGAGGGGTTATCCGAGGCACTCATGTCCTGTCGCGGAAGAGTCACTGGTGCGAAGATACCGGCAGGCATATTCAGGACCGCTGGAGATGTCACCGCCCTGCAGACCTATCGTCTTCTGGAGGTTGGAGGTCTAAGACAAATCCTTAGTCCTCAGCTGCACGTGCCATGATTTTTGGCTCCCGCATGGCAGCTCCCGAAGGCTCGACATGGCAGGTGTTCAAGACACTACCTGTATCAAGCAAAGTTCCTCCGACCTTAACCAGACCCCATCAATAACCACTCAACCATGACGCAGAAAGCAGCAAAGGGAAGTGAGGGAATGGCGACTGTTCCGATGTCGGGGCATGCATCCACTGACCAACGGCAGCCGGGTGCTGCATCCACGACGCGTTTGCGGAATCATCGCCGTCGTCGGCGTGACAAAAACACCAACAAATCCCTGAACCTTGAACCCCTCTGGAGCACCGGAGGCCAAGTATGCAAGGGTGATCGGCTGGCAGGGGTGTACCCTCGCACGACTAAAACAAAAAACATCCAACACCAAAAACACCGACCCCACAGTACCGGAGCCACCCGGTGACATGGGGTCGTTTTTATTTTGTTTTTCTGTTTTAGGGTTTTTGGTTTGAAATTACTGAGGTAGGCGCCACTGCCTAGCATGTCGCACTGTTCGTATTGTAGATAAAAAGCGACTGTGTTTCAAAACCCGGACCTTGTTTTAAACCAGTCGGGCGGGAAACCAATTAAGTTAAAAATATCGCAGGCTTCTGCTCGCTTATCCCTCTCCAGAAAGGCCTGTTGTGGCTGATATCACTACTCGGGAACCTTGACAAACTAATTATCTATACTCGCCACAGCAGTCCTTTCCGATCGATTAGTGGTAGCGCTGATTCGTACGGTCGTGTCTCCCTGGTCAGGCCATTGCGGTTCGCTTTGAACGGCTACTGGCAGTGATCGTGATATTTCAAGCCTGCAGTGCAGCCATCATGCAATATGCCTCTGCAAACGGCGGCTTTTTCGGGTGTTGCAGACTCGCTGAAGCAAGTCCTATGGAGTTTGCAGACATCTACATTTACGATCCTTTTATTGTGTTGTCTTTTCAAATTTCAAGTTAATGAATGGTAGTAGGCAGCTGCCTTGCTCGGTCATTCGTGACGGAGGCCTGCTTTGCCGTACGCGGCGCTTAGTACCTCATGCCAGACGAATTGTCTATTCTCGACCTGCGGTCGCAAAGCGTCCCTGTAGGACTGGACGCTGCGTTATGAATGAAACTGTAACGCCAAGACGATGTTCGCAGAGCTTCTTGGATGAAGATGCTTTGGTGAGTGAAATGGCTGCTCGGTCAAGGCCAATTTGGCAACGGCGGTGCAGTCAACGGAAAAGGCAAAGGCGGCGCCGTTTCAAGCAGGAGAAAGCAAGTCCCAAACAGTGGGAGTGAATGTGGCTGGCTCTTGGCCCTCGGTGCATCATCGTGGTTGGCAGAAAGATGATGACGTAGAGTCATGAGCAAAAGCTCAAAAACAGAAAAGGAACATGTTGTCAAGGCAACGGTGAAAACAAATGTGATAGTGGTGACAGCATGGCCAACACAACTCCGGCAATACCTCTCTGAAGCCACTGTCGTTGCCAGGTCCTCCTTCTTTGCCAGTATTCCTAGTGCAAAGCAAGTTACAGAAAGGGCATCTCAATGGATGATCGCCGCACAGTCAAGTCCACCGGTTTCGACATGTGGAACAAAGCTCTATTCGCTCTCCAAGCTTTCAACCAGCACACCAAGCAAAACACTGCTAGCCGCATCTCACCTGCCACCGATCGGATCGGATGCTGTATGGGTCATGGATCGCAAACGATCCCACATTGACATTCACATGAGCCCGCTTCCACCTTCCCCACCCCGTTTTCCTGAGGACGCTGGACCGGGGTGCACGACTCGAAGCATCTGTAACAACTCCGTCCGTGGACATGGAATCTTGTGCTTCTACCTTTGGATGACTGACGAAGAGACACGGATTCAGTATTCACGGCCTGGAGCCAGGCACGTGTCGAACCCGCCTTGGCGTGGCAAATTGTAAGCACACAGACTAGCGCACCCTTCCGAATGTTTCGTAGTTCACTGCCAGGCTGCTGTGCTGCTGAGACAACGGGAAGTATCGTCGCACCTGGGCAGATCCGCAACAATTAGCTGGCTGGGTTTGCCTGTTACAGTACCGGCTTTTGTGCCTGCCTGCCGGCACTGCCGGTGGTGCAGGAGCATAAACGGGAGCAGAGACTGAGCCTGCAGGCGGATGCAACAAGACGAAACTAACACTTAAAGAAGTCAGCCTTCTTCCCGTGGCAATACTGCCATGGGCCGCACACTGGACAGACATATCCTGTCAGCACTGCCGGTGTGCAATCTTCCAGGATGAGTTCATCGGCGATGCCTAGGTGCTGATGAACTCCGCGCCGGATGGTTTGCCCAAGTGTTTACCACTGATGGGTGCCTGTTGCTGCTAGGCCGTCAAGACTGCCGAGCATCACCCCCCAAGTACCGCGGCGCACTGCGATTACTGGGCACGCAGCGGACCGCGATCTCTTGGAGTGAACGGGCTGGGTTGCCTGATGAAGTAAGGTGTCGCGTGTGTCCGTCGTTTCGATTTTACAGTGCTGTGCTGGTCAGTCCTTCGCAGGGCAACGGAGGTCGCAGTGATCTGCGGCGCTATACTGCGCAGAGTTCTCACAGAGAATTGAGAGACTGCAGAACATGCCGTGCTGCAGTCCTGCGAGGCGTGTGAAGTGAAGCTCCAGAATAGCCTGCAAGATGGCACCAGGCAGTGGTTGATAAACCCATGTCGTCCAACAGAAGCCGTCCTCTAGGCAGGGCGATGGCCATGCGAACCTCGACAGGCAACCCCCGTGGTGATGGAAAGCAAATCTTCGGAATGAGTTGGAAGGCCGTGTATCATATGGTATCATCGCAACTCTACTGTCGCGACCAAAAACAAAGCAATTGCGGCCTGGCAGTTGCCTTAAGAGGTGCCCGATGCGCTGTTCTTTGGCATTGCCCGCTCGAGCCAAGAGTCAGGTGCAAAGACCCTCCGCGCCTTACAGGCATAGTTGTTGCCTCTGCAACCACAGTTCAATCGGTGGCTGAATCGGGATTTGCTTGAGCATCCCAAAGCCTTCGTCTTGATTGCCGCTTCTTTCCCACCGAATCCCTCGACGAACGCTCCGCACAAGCAGCTTCTGCCGAGTGTCGAGGCTGCTGCAGCCGATCCGCAGGGGCTGTGCAAGCAAGGGTATGGGTAGGGGCACCTCTGACTGAGATCAAACACCGTGTGCTACCTCTTAGAGTGTCGGTTAGTAGTGTGAGATAGTGTGAGTGTGGCATGAGGCAAGCTATGGGCATACCAGCGAGTCACAATGCATGATGCCTGTCCGTGTGCACGGAGATACAAGACTTGCACATGCAGTCAAGAAAGCATGCCGATGCAGGCGGCTGTGACTTTTTCGACGTACGCTTTGCAAACATCGTCCGTTTTGTCTCTGCTTCTGACATGTCTTGTTTAACAAGACTTGTCCTTGATTTCAAGCAACGGGGATGTAAACAATCACACATCAGTTGACCATGACGAACTGGAGTCAATCCAAGCTGAGGCCTTGAATGTTCACCTGAATATCTGCTTCCATTTGAGGCAGCCGCGGATTGTGGAGATGTTTGCTCCTCAAACGAAATGCAAGCACTCGAGACTCCATGGCGTGAATGGGCACGCAGGGCAACCAATGGTTCCACTAACAAATCTCAACAACCTCCTGTTCTCAGTGCCTTTTGCCTGCTGCCTGACTCTTAGTTAGGAGAAGGCGGAAAGGGGGCTAGTACAGCGGCACCATCATCATCTTCTTGCTTGTCTTGATTGGTCTTCTGCATGCTTGTCTCCATTGTGCTGTCGTGAAACCTTCTTGTCAAGGCGCTGCTGCGTCCATTTCATGTATGGTAGGTAGGGCTCGTCACCAAGAGGCTCCCATAACTTCACCGCAAGACAAATTGTGGGACACCTGTTTTCGGATTGAGGACCGGTCTGCCACGATAGTTTGCTCTCAGATAATGAGGGTCGGTGCAGCTGCGCACTGAACTGCCAGGTTCCGACAGAAAGGTATATGCTAAAAATTACTAAAAGTTGCATGGAATACCCTGCGGGTTTGGGTTGTGTGCAGGTGTACAGTAGAGTCGGTAGGTGTGACATTGGCGGACTCTTCGAACGCTGTCACGACGGTCGTCTACAGTGCCTATCGGCGCAGCTCTAAACCTGCCGAACTGCCTGAGAAATGCGGCGGAAAGTGGATCAAACCCCAATCAACTTCGCTCTTAGGGTGGGTACTCGCAAGCTCGCTCTGAGAAGCAACAGTATGCCAACCATGTCAACCAAGCTTCTCTTGTGGAGCTGCATCAAACTGCATCAGCTGCCTCATGTGCTGTTGTAGTTTCTTCTCGTAGCGGCCAAGTTCATCCTGCGGTGCAGTGGCAACGAAGGTTAGGCTTCAAAGCGCACGAAATGCACATGCTGCCGTGTATGCACAGCTCCTGCAGGGTCTTGTTGTCCTTTAGTCGGCGCCAGATTTTGTACTGGACGACCAGCCCGACGAATGCAGCCAAGGCTTGAGCCATGCTCTGGGCAGCCCCACGAGAAATTGTGTTGGCCTCCAGCTAAACCCTAGAGCCCTAGGCCGCTAAAGCAGTAGACCGTCAGTAGACCTGTCTGGCGCAGGAACTAGGATTGCATGGCGAGATGCCACTTGCTTGATGCATGACCAGGCTGTAATTTGCATGCCGTGGTGCGATGTCATCACAGAAAGATGCATCCAATTCCTCAACCCGCTGCCACCTCACAGCAGCACGGAGGAGAATCGTGATCGAGGCGTCTTGGCGGCTCTTCTCTTGTTAAGCTCAGCCGCATGGCTGCGCAATTAAGCAAAGACCTCAAGCTTCTCAATGACGTCAAGGTCGGAAGAAGCTCTGATTTCAGGTCTCGTGCAAACCTGATGGGCTGTGCATGCCACTGTGCAAGGCTGCCACCACATGAATTACTCAACCTGATGCTGCACAGTTTTGGATTCGGAGTGCGTCAATCGCCTTTCGTTTATTTCGGCACAGTTTCGCTTTCAACATTTGGCCGAGGGGTCCTTTCACTTTGATTTGCAGCAAGCCATTGGGGAAGTCCCACTTGTAGGGTCCTTTTGCAGCAAGCTATTTGGGAAGTAACATTTGTAGGGTCTTCTCATGCAGCAAGCTGTTGCGGGCAGCCACAGTGTAAGTAGGGTTTTCTTTAGCTGCTAGCTATTTTGATCGTCCCATTTGTACAGATTCCGGATCATCATATGTCTGAAACACGCCCCCTCATTTGGCGATTCGGGTTCATCATATATCTTAAAATACCTTAAGCATGCCTCCTCAGTTGGGTGCATCATACATCTTAACCACGCCCCCTCATTTGGAGTCTGGAGATGCCGCGCCGTGTATTGCAAACGCGATCGTGCAGAAAAGCAGGAAGCCCGGTTAGCTCAGAAATCAAATAAACCACGTTCTGCGACACCAAGCAGGGAAGACAAGCTGCAAGATCTGGACTGCGTCTGCCATCTCCGTCGTTTCTGCCAGTGCTGCCTTAAGCAAGCCCGCCTCTGCAATGACATGATCATGAAACTCGTGAACACCACAAGCTCGGAAGTGAATGGAGCCGTCGTCAGACATCAGATTGCATTGCAAAGCATCTGCGGCTAGGAGTTTCTCCTTGTTCTGCGCATAGCGCAGGGCGTTCCGAACATCCGGAGGCAGCGACTCAAACTCTGATTCTGAGGGCCGATTCGGAGATATCACAAAGCCGCCACCAGAAGTGCCGGAGAGAAATGTATATTGACCAGGCCCAGCAATCAGTTCCGCATAGGTGTTGAGGCCACGTATGGTTGTGACGCTGTCCGGGGCGATCTGATCATCAGCAGCCAATCCAGAATTCAGAAGAAGACCCTCTACGTTGGAGCCTAGCTCCAGCCTGCCGTAAGACTCAGTCTCGTTGTCCGGCCCCACAGGGTCGAGCAGAAAAGTCCCACCAAAGTCTTCTGCTGCATCGATTAACCTCTGAACTAGATCTGCAGATTGAACGCCTAGAGGTGGCTCAGCCAGCTTGTCATCGAGCTGGTAGAAGCTCTCGGCCAGCTCGCTCTGAAAATCCAACTTAGATCCACCCAGGCCAATAGCCGTCAGCATGTCCCCAGTCCGGTTTCGGGAAAGGCAAGTCTGTGCAAGCCTTACTGCTTCTCTAGCTGCCCTAGCTTCATTCGTGTCTTCATCGGTCAGGAAGACGCCGAAGACCGAAGCATACCTTTCCAAACCTTCGAAAGTCAGCAGTTCGCTTCGGACGAAGACGCAGGTTTCCGCTACCGGAACCGTGAGAATGAAAAGGCTGGAGCCGAGTGTAAGGGCCAGGAATGTGTGCAAGAAAGCACAGCACCATGATACTAAATGCAGTCTCCCACTTGGCGGACGCGCGTGTGGATCCTCGCCCATCTTTGCATACTTATACCGTGTACGGAGAAAGGCTGCCCAGCCAATGATGGCGCCTAGGCCAGCTAGAACCGACACAGACACGAACAACAAGTGCCGGATCGACTCAACTGTGTCAATATGTGGACGGTTCTTCACCCAAAGCTTTGCAACCGCTTCTTTCACTACGGCTTCATTGAACAAGCTGAACGAGATGTTGGCATACTTCATGGACTGAGCCAAGTCCGTCAGGTTCTGCTTAGTCAAATGCATTGCAGCGATCTGTCGAATTGTTGCAGTGGCCTGCGAAGATGAAGCCGAAATTTGCTGCTCCAAGGCACGTAAAAGTCCCACCGAAGGGTACCCTAGAGGAAGCGAGGCAGCTCCCTCGCCGACTCCAAGGGCCAAGTTGCAAAAAACACATCGGTGGTCAAACAGTCGTCGGCCCAAGCCGACTGCTTCCAAATTACTTGAGATGTGCTGCAGCCGGCGCAGAAGCAAGTCATGCTTCCTTGAAAACTCTTCCGAATTTGCCATGACGCTTCCAAGTGTCTTGCTGGCAACACTGTCTGCATCAAGGGCGACCCCAACACTGTTAAATCGACGGAGGGCGGGCTCTGTACCCAGGAACCAGGTTGAACCGTGAAGTACTTCGGCCGCGAAGTGATGTGCAACGCAAAGGCTCCAGTTCACAGAGTCATGTAAGGTTTGGCTTGCTTCCACCATGGAAGAACAAAGTGCTACCTGGAACGCGCTTGCACCACTCCACAAGACGACACCGATGATGACACACAATCGTGACGTCTTTGTAGGTTCCTTCCTTTCTTTGCAACACACCATTTGTCTACAACACCTGCAGCAGGCCACGAAACAGCAGGGGAACCATAGGAGGAACAGCAGTGCTGATAAAAACAATGGAATTCCGTAGGGTACTATCAATGACATAATATAATCCACCCAGGCTTGTTCACATTCGGACAGCTCCGCGGACTCCAATGGCGACATGCCACAGCGCAGCTGAGTCTGCGAGAACGCACTTCCAACCTGTTCTTGACGAAGACCATGCAGGATATCCGCCAAAGAACCGCTTCCACCTGGAGGAGCGCCAGCCAAATCGGGTACAGGGTACTCAAGGCCTCGCTGAATGATGGAGGGTCGGCGAGAAGGAACCCTGTCACACACAAACTCTGTGCTCGCAGCAAGCGAGTCGCTGTCTATGGGCGCATCCTCCGGCCAGATCTTATTCGGTGTTATATGCTCGGCCAGCTGGGCCCTGCAAAGTCGCAGAACCACCAAGATAACGGAGAGTCGGGCCGGCGCTTTCGGCAAACATTGCTGTAACGCCATGACATTGCATCAGAGGTTGCAAGCCACGCAAATCTTTTAGACACCACCTCAACTATGACTAACTTAACCGGCCATAGTGTAGCATAGTAAGTTCATTCATGGTATGCATCGGATATCAGGTGCAGCAAGACACACGCTTCAGCAAGCCCATTCCATTCATGTCCCAATTTAGATGTGCGCATCCGGAACTTCCTGCACCCAATGCTCTATGCATCGATTACATGTGCTGCCAAGACGTTCCCACATGCTCTCGCCTTCCGGTTTGTTGTTCTAGTTCCACCCATGACCCGTGAGGGAGCAGTGAGCAGAGCAGAAACTTTTGTCGAGAAGTTGGCACTGCCCAGCCCAAGGGCTGTTCTCCTGTGCAAAAAAGGGGTCTGGATGCGTCATGCCCATGGCTCAGCCATTGCAAGGCGCATCGCCAACCAGCTTTATGTTTCGGCCGTAGCTTGTGAGCAATTTGGCACGAGCCGGCTGGTCTGGTCTGACCCCGACAAGCTTGAATCACGAAGTTGCTGTCGTTGCAAAAATTCTCGTTAGAGCTTGATCACTGCATTCTTTGCGTGGAACGCAGAGTAAGTTAATTTGCGCTATGGTGAGCAGCTGACATGCTTGTTGAAGCCAGGTGCTACCGTCCACGCTCACTCTGCGCTCAACTACCTCAATAGCTCGTTCTCCTCCTCTGACACGGTCGGTGCCGGAGACACCTTCACAGACCAAAACCATGCTCAGAGTCTCAATTGTCATTTTGGTCTCATGGCCTTCCGCTGGTGAACATGTACGTGGCTGCCAGAAGCCTGGTGCAGGGACATGATCTTGAGCTGTCCATCAACATGCAGATTCTTCACAAGTCACGAACATCTGAAGCAAGTTGAATGCTTTTGCCAATGGCATTCCGGCCCAATCCATCCCTGCCTGCATTTCAGCGTGCAAAGTGGGCAGTGACCCATGGGGAGCCTTGTAATCGTATCTGGCCGTGTCTAGTGACCTGGGTCTCGTACCTGAGCATCTGCTCGCAGCACAGCGACAAGCTGCTGAAGCGGACTAAAATGAAAAGCCAACACACTTTTCTGATCTTTCCTGCAGGGTGTCGTAAAGGACCCAGCATGGGGGCACTTGTCGCATGTGCATGCCTCGTGGATGTAGCCAATGCCTTGACTGCTGGTTCACGCGACAGAAGCAATGTCTCCGTACCAATTTTCAATAGAACCCACAGACGAAAAACAACTTGGATCGGTGGCGAATCAGTGTAAGTTGCAGGTTGCAGTGCACCTGGTGCTGGCAATCCACGCGGGCGGCGACCCGCTTCCATCGATTTCGGAAGAAGAGGTTCGGACGCATTCCTAGCTTCACAACATTCGCAAGCTCGGCACTTTCCATTAAGGAACACGAAACACAGGGCTCAGAAACCGGAAGAAGTCCAGGATGTCACGAAGCAATGCAGCCCTCCAGTTCAGAGTTCATGAGAATGGGGAGAGCATCTCGCAGATCACCAGGGCGAAAAGCAAAGTGTGTGCTCGAACATGCTTTCACGTTTCGGTTGGTTGCAAATTTAGGGTGCTGGGCGAACGCAACTGGGCGGATGAATTGAACCACGAGGATGTTTCTCTAGTTCCCACTGGCAGGAGGTGCCGGGGCGTGTGTCATGATGTCCCACTGGCGCAAGACAATCAATGCCCCCGGCCGCCCAAATGTTCCCGCACGGTCTCGTTGTGTTTCAGCCAACGTCAGCCGGCTGGTGCCCCCCTGCAGCTAGAAGATGCTAGAAGGGAGCCTGCTAGCCTCGTTCCAGATTCACCGATAGTAACTAACATGATGGACAACATGCGCAGACTGCTGGGTGTTATGTGGTAGTGACGCACAATTTGTAGCCCACTCCAGCGGGCATGCAGGCAGCGGCCTACTAGTATCATGTGTACACCAACAGGAGACCCAAGAAAGCACTTGTTGAATTTGCATGCGGCCTGTGCTCACTCAACTCGTCGTATCCCTGATAAGCCTCATTCACACACGGTTCTGCCGAACCCACCGCCGTCACCCAGCTGCTGCGCCAAATAACGATTGCAGCAGGCCGTGCGCTATTATGTCAAGATGCAGCTCAACGTAGGAAATTTGGTGCTTACGAGATGGGACTAAGCTTGCAAGTGGCATGTCCATTAAATCGGAATGCCCTGTGCGTGCCTAGGGGCCTAGGGTCTGTTTACAAAGCAATCATACTCTAGCGAGTCAAGGGTAGAGATGAAAAGAGTCCCGGACAAGCGGCCCAGCCAGCGAAGGTCTGCGAGGCCTTTCTTCCAGTTTGGACTTCTTCACAAGCAGGGGGCTCCCCATGAAGGAGGTTGTTGCCATCTGTGAGCTGGCATAGCCTGCGCCCAGCAGAAGTGTTGAACATCTGTACCGAGCCACAGAAACCATGTAGAACGCGCAGGCAAAAGAAGCAGCCAGGCAGCAGCAGCAGCAGCAGCAGCAGTGGGAGTAGTAGTAGCAATCATCGTCGTAATCAAGTAGTCGCAGTCGTGCTCATGAAAGCAGAAACAAGGAAACAAGCAGCATCAGACAAGTAGTAGTAGTAGCAGTAGTAGTAGCAGTAGTAGTAGCAGTAGTAGTAGTAGTAGTAGTAGTAGTAGTAGTAGAAAGTGCCACGGAATACGGGCCCGTGTTTTTCGATAGGAATCACGTTTTCTCACGATTTTATCGCAACTATGGAAATAGAAAGGTGACGAAGCACGTGTAATTGCACTCACCTCCAAGCCAACTTGTGCTGAACCGGTTTCGGTTACTCCATATATTATAATAGAGCTTTTTCCTCGCAAGCAGTTTTGCAGCATTCGTTTGAAAGCATGAACAGACCTCACCATGCTAATACCAAATGATGATTAAGAACC